>WEDG01006432.1:0-28840 GCA_017591395.1 Schistocephalus solidus
GAACAATATGCGTTGAGAGCTGTCGACCTCTCACTCCCTCTTCCAGGCGCTAGTCCGTTATCCGAGCCCGTCTGTCAACTGGTTCTCCCGCAGTTTGCTTCTTTTTGGACAGGTAAAACGAACTTGATGGTTATCGGAGTGGACTTTCTTCTCGTACTAGTTATCCAGTCTTTCTACTCTAGATTTGCAGTTGTCAGACTGTACCTAAGTGTGCCCATTTTGTTAGAAATTGGTCTTCTTAGGTAGGTACCCTATCTGGAATTAAGCACAAGGCCTCCTGTCTTACAGGGAGCTCCCGTTCACGTGTTTTACCGTAGCTTCACGTGGAACAGTCAGCTGCTTACGATACACTGGTGTAAGGTCCTTGAAAACCCTTAAAAACCATTTCCCAAAGACAAAAGCGCGCGCATTTTCTCACTTTATTTGTTACCCCACCTCCCCATCGTCCCTCCAATAATGGCCGAAGCCGAGGTCTTCAGCTTTTTTAATGTCACTAAAGTTCATTTGCGCCTTACGTGAGTGACAGCAAAAACCCCATGTGCTTTTTTAAATGTCATTGGTCTAGCTCTGTCCTTTCTGTAAGCCGGACAGCCTAGAATCATAATATTTTATGGAGGATTATATTTGGTTTATGTGACACTGGTCATTTCCTCTCCTGTATCCTCCTTCTTTCTCATAGGTGTTTTGTCTTCCTCCCTCTTTCAGCTCGAACGATCGGGGTCCCCTCGTGTCTCCGAGTCCCCTGAGGCTACCAGGCGTAAGTATTGCTCCTTTATGCGCCTCCGTCATTTTTTGGTAAAGGCCAGATTTTTTAAGACTGCTCTACATCCTCTAGGAGGACTCGTGGAAGTGATTAAATCAACGTCAAGGCGGGAATGTATTGCACGTGAATTTAAAGCTCGTTTGAGGAATGAACTGTACACTCGTGGACTATAAATTTTATTAAAACGTTACTGTAGGTAAATGGAAAATTATGTTCAAGTGTGGGCTCGAACCAGAATCAACCCTCGTTTTGCCTACCTGCTTTGCTTTTCTCCGGTAGCCAATGCACCTCGTGGACCGTTATCAAATACTGTTCAGAAATTCATCCCGTCTGGATTTCCTTCGGACCAGGCTGTCATATTTATTTTACCTACTCAGTTGTTTCTTTGGCCGACTAGCTATATTTTGGGGGTTAACTAAGGATTCTTGGGATATGTTGTCTGTTTGACTCGAAAAGTCGTTGCTTTTACTACTACTACTACTACTACTACTACTACTACTACTACTACTACTACTACTACTACTGTTACTACTACTACTACTACTACTACTACTACTACTACTACTACTATCACCACCACTAATACTGCTGCTGCTGCTACTACTACGACCACCACCACTAATACTGTTACTACTGCTGCTAGTACTATTACTACTAATTATGCTACAGCTGCTACTATTACTACTTCAACCATTAGTACTACTTCTGCTACTAACTACGACTAGTACTACTACTACTACCATTACTGCTAATAATAATACTTCTATTACGAGTATTATTACTATTTCGACTTCTACCACTAGTACAATTACTACTACTGCTGCGGTTGCTGCTACTACTAAATTCAATTGATACTCCTACCATTGCCATCGGTTATTTACTACTTTTAACGTCTACTGCCTGACTCTGCTTTTCCCCACGATGCACTTGTTTATTCTTTGGGAGTTTACTCCCATTCCATGGCTCACCTGTGTGCACCACCGATTCCTGCTGCAAAAGCCTAAAAAATTAGGCTACTTCTATTTTAGGGGATGTTTCTCTGACCTGGTGGGTTTCTTCGGCACAAGCGTCACCATCCTTTTCAGGCCGTTTCTAAGACTCACTTTCTCCGCATGAATTCCCTTGGTCACTACACGCCTTCACTCATTGTCTTTTTCTTTTCAACTTACTATGTTGTTTTCTTTCATCTTACCCATATCCGTACGTCCATTTTCACTCCCTACCATAGGGCCCATGGAAATTTTTTTACAGTACATAGTATTTTATTTGTTCTTTGCCTGCATTCGGGGGGGGGCATAAATAGCATGTACTCTTAGTCCAATGCAAATCAGTAATTGTAACTACCAGTAGCGCATTTGGGTTTCGTTTTCGTCTGAGCTAGAAGTTTGGAATGACCAGTTCAGGTGTATATCGGCCACCCCCGGGTGACTGAATATTCCAGATGGCAGTCACTAGAGCTCTAGTTCCAGCCCGATTGGTAGAACATTTGAGTCAGTGATGGTCTGAAACCGAGTCCTAACTTCAAGCCCCCTTTTTCTTGTGCCTGATTTATGGCTGACTAAGGGTCATAAATAAATCACGAATGATAATTCCAGCTTTCCGGCAAGACTTCTCCACTGCTCATTACTTGTCTCGAGATGATCATCCGCGAGGGCTCGGGATCGGAACTCCAGGACAAAATGGCTTGACCTACAACCACTCCCACGTGCCTTTCAGCTTGTCTATTTGCGGCCTTCCTTTGGCGTCAGATCTAAAGACGGTTGGGATAAGCACTCCCTCAACTCAAAATACTACGCACTGAAATTTTCTTTACCAGCTGCGAGAGTTTTTCCAGTGAGGTAAAAATAAAAAGGGGAGAACACATCACTTGCACTCCAGCTTCTTCGCTGTGTGTGTCAGGAATGTGTGTTCAGCAGGATTTTCCTAACAGGCATTTTAGACCACCATGCCGCTCTTTGACCCTACTCTCACCTCTATGAACGCACTCCCTCTTCGTCTTTTCAGTTTATTCCCCTTCTATTTTTTTCGTTGTGCCTGATAATATTCACCCCCCTCCCCTCCGTATTTCACATTCCTCTCCAGTAGAAGATACGGAAACTCCCGGCGACCTCTCCTCGCTACATTCCGTGCAGCAAAATGAAGTTGGTTACATTCTCTGCCAATTACCTATCCTTCTTGTGTTGAGGCTGTTGATACCGCTCTTGTCACTGTCTATGATACTGATGATCCCCGTGAACATGCTCATGATCGCTATCGTTTGCTCCTAGCATCTTAACCTTTTGTTGCATGTTCGTGTGCCCTCTTTGCCGCATCACTCTCCGCTGCATCCTTGAAATGCCCGGTTTGCTCAGTCACTACTGTTTCTTCTCTTCCTCTGCTCGCCCTCATCGTCATCTCTAACGGTGCCGCATTTGAGGTCTTGTCTGTTCTTGCTCCAGCGTTCACTCTCTTCTCTCTCCATCCACATCCAGCCTCCAGTAATTGGCGATCTCTAAAAGGGCAGAATGTTTCACTATCCTCGGGGCTCGGGGCGATCAATCACCCTACCCGAGAAGACACTTTTTGTTTCATTGCGTGATTCAACACTTCCGGGCTAGCTCATTCCTCGACTGTCTCCTCAAACCAGTTATCTTCCTTTCCTTTAGAAAATTCGACCTGGTATTCTGTCTCGTGGTACATTATTAAAAGAAACTCGACCAGATGTTAGGTATCCAAGGATCTAGGGAATTCAGGCGTCTCAAAGTCTGTCCTAAAAAGTTTTTTTCAGTCCCAATACGTGTTTTGCCCATGTTCTGCAGCTGTATAACACAGCTGTGAGGCTTTCAGTTCATGAGTGGGTCCCCCAGTTTTCCCTGTGTGCATTCTGATAGCTACTCCGGTTTTGAACTTGTTGCTTTTTATCTTCCTCATAAATTAATCGCTAACTTAGAGTAAAGTAGTTTGAATTAAGTTTTATGGATTCGCACCAAAATTCAATATCAATGTTTGGCCGAATTCCATTGGCAACAGCCAGGAAACTGCATGATCTTCATTAAATTATCAATAAGCAGCCAGTATTATAGGGATAAGCCTAAATATTCAGAAACCTCAACTCTGAGCCTGTTAAGCCTCATTCCGAGTGAAAACCCCGAATTATCTCCTTATTTCTTAGGAAATTAATGAGCTTAAGTTTGTATACCGATATCTAGTTCCGGCCCAAACCCGTCTTATAGGGCTTTATTTGTCCTGGTCTCCCGTGAAAACTATAGAGACTTTTAGGCCTCATTCTAGAGAGCTCGACTGTTTTGTCTTGAAAACTAGAATTTACGTCCGTTGGTAGCCTGCTTGTCTTTTACTGCGCTTCCGTCCTTTTGTCCTATTCGTTGCCTGCTCTAAATTAACCATCTGCCTGCTCCAGAATATGGAAAACTAAATCCTCTGCCGACCGCACATGTGTCTATGCTCCCAAGAAACTGTTTCTTGAATCTCCAGCCGATTCCTTTTTCGGTAGTACCATCCATCGATTGGTGCTTCCGTATTTGGTCATCATACCTTCGAATCCCTTGTGCTAATGCTATTTTCACCCCTCTTCTGTCTGCTCCCAGTCACTTTACTCGCTGCGTGTTCAACAACTCGATCGCCTTGATGCACACTTTACTTTCTACTTTTATTTTTTATGCACCTTGACGCTTTTTGGAATATTCGTTGGTCCTGTTCTAAATGCTTCCCTTACTTATCCTCACTGACCGACAGCAACCCTGCCCGATAACTGGCGAACGGTCCATTGCACCACTGATACTGAACTCCACTGGAACTCAGCACAAAAAGCTGCCTCCCCCGCGTCCCCCACGTCCGCAAAGCCGAGACGCAGTCTAAATATTGAGGAGCACCCAACTGCCATCAATGCCGCCGACCGAACCCATATCCGTGTTCCGCTCGGCAGCAACGCCAGCTCACCTCCCCGCCCACCTAAGCCCACCCACACACTAGACCGCCAGCGCGTTGTACAGACCAGTGAAAACTTCTCCCCCAGCAAGCTCAACTTCTCCCGCCTTCCAGAGGCTGAACGCCAACTCCTTGATGCCAATCCCATCCTCGCCTCGGGTTCTTTCGACCTCTACAACTTCTATGCACATCGCCTGAGGGTGGGGACTTCGGGCGCATTTGCCAAGAAGCGTCCACCCTCTCGTGTCCCGGTTAGAACTTGGGATTTTAAAGGCTACTTCTGCCTGTCCTTTACTGACCTATGCGTCCCATTGTGGTATAGTATTGATCTATCTACCCCGAAGTTACGTAGACATGGTCTTCTCCGCGTTCGCTCTCGGGCAACGATATTTCTGATAAACTCGATTAACTCTCCTCCGGCGGTGAAAACCGCACATCGGAGGTCCCTGAACCACCTCTAGATCTTGACGGATCACGTCCGTGTCATTTTTAAGCTGATCGCCATGGCGAAGCCTCCATTAAAAAGTTGAGTGTCGTTAGACTTAGCACAGCAGTTCTGAGTTTTGTCAGTGAGCTACTGCCTTCTTCATCTATTTTGGGTGGCGAAATACATTTTTGTGGAGTTTTTGACAGGAATGCTGACTGTTTTATTTATGAAATCAATATACTTAACTTGGATATAATTTCTCTATCAGCGGTAATGGAGACTTATGGTTTCCCGGCGGCAACTTACTCTTTTTAATCATGGTGAAGTTGACCTTTGAAACACCATGCTCTCTCCTCCTCCTCATTACCTGTTTATGTTACAGTGCAGGACAGATTTAGAGTAACTGAAGATGTTTTTTTCGACTACTACGGTAGAGCATGCAATCCATGTTAGTGCTTCTGCTCGTGGACCCCACAAAGAGCGCAATCACGGTAGCCTGGCTGCATCTTTCTCTGACCTCTGTTAGGTTGATCGCAAGCAGCTTTGCAAGGAAGGTCTATTGACGTGTTTGTTGTTTTGGGGGACACGAAAGCTTCACTTGGGCGCATCACTTATCAACCTTACTGATCTAGTGTGACTTACAAACTTTGCTACCTGCTCTCTGGACCCGGTCCACACGAAACGTTGGTATGCTCGTAATCTTTTCTATCAAAAGTGCTTATTGAAGACTTAAACTCCATTTCTCTAGTCGGAACGTCTTTGTTCAGTCTGACCCTGGACGCGACAACCAATCGATTTGCTCGATATAACAGAATTCAGCGTCTTACTCGGCCATTAGGCAGGTTTTGAAGGCTCGGAATACTAAACTGAGGTGTAGTTTGTCTTAAATCTTTCACTAGCAACTCACAGACAGCCTTTCGAACCTGACTTCGTGGCAATCTCGTAGCCTCTAGTCTCCTTCTATGGTTTTTAACAAACTCTTGCTTCTGTGGTAGACCAGAATGGTATACAGTCACAGTTACTTTGTCGTCGCCCTCTTGGGGTTTTTTCAGTGTCAAAATTGACCAAACACCCGTTTTGAAGGCTAGTTATGCTCTGAACCCTGCTATCAAGGAAACATTGCTCTCCACGGTCACGATGCCTTTTCTTGTGAGGGTAACAAACATCGAAACACATCCTCTTGTGTCATTTTTAACGCTCTGTGAACGAATTTGAATCGGTTAAAAATTAACCTTTGTGTGTCTTTATTGTATTTGAACTTAGATGTGTCTCTTGCACCGTTTGTCAATAGTAGTGTCGTTTGTGGTCAAAGGTGGTTATTTCGTGTAACCTTTGACACACTGTACTGTGCCTTGTTTTCTGAGATCATACACTGAAACCGATGCCTTCTTTTTATTTTGCACTCGCTTCCTCATGGTATTTTCACGTAGTAACGTCGTGACATCCAGCATTTTTATGTGAAGTAGATGTGTTTTACTGTTGCTTTATTGAGTTTTTTAGTCTCGTGACTTTACTCTAACTTGCGACTGTTTTGTCGGCCGATTTTCAATGTTTTGTTATTCTTTCAGCCTGCCACTCCCAGTCCTACCAAATCTCATCCCAAGTCCAGCTCATCGTGAGTTATTTTTTAGCATCGAGAAATCAGATCTTTCTTCTGCCTTTAGTTTCGTCTCCTCCTTCTCCCCCACTCCGTATTACCCCTTATGGCCACCCCACGTTTCACGGCGTCCAACGCCCCATTTTTTCGAGCATCATAAATTGGAGTTTGGGAGGCAGATCTGGTTTGCAAGTTATGATTATGGGATACTATTAATGAAGCAGACGATGCAACATCTTTACCAACTAAATTATTTGCCATGTCTGACCGCATCTAACAAAAGTATGGGTGTTTTATGCTTTCTTATCGATTAGCGTGGATTGCCAACTAGTATCATTCAGTTGCCACGTTAGACTTAAATGCGATGCGCGTCAAAATTAACGAAACCTTAACCGAGTTCTTTAAATTTGGTACTGCGATACATTGGAACCATTATCTTGCACGAATTCAGGCACCGTGGGATGTCAGAATCTGCTGCAGAGGACGATAGTAATTCGCCCTTCTCTTATATATCCTTGCTACGTTGGTGGACTAGCCGATTGGTCATTTCCCCTCAAAAATAAATATACCCCGTGGCGAACCATCGTCTTCTTTTTTGCATTATTGCACGGCTTTCTTCTACATTGTGGAACATCACGCTTTCGCATCTATGCCCCCTTAACACCTTCTATCATCAAGAATTTGTGAACAGCGGGCAGTGATTTGCCAATCAGTTGCTTTCCTCTTCAGCTCGAAGTCACTTTAAAGTCAGCGTTCTCGGTTTGAAACGGGCGCAGCTGTAAAGGCATACTTTTTTGCCTGTTTTTATTATTCTCGTCATACAAGAATGGAGCTTGTAAGTGCGTGATGACGAGTTCTTCTTTTCAGGATTCATTGCCATCCATCATTTCTCTGCGGGTAGATTTCGGTAAGGTGATACTAGGCTTGATAAAAGTCCCCTTTCATCTGGGAGTTTTAAAACTGGAGAAATAAATAGAGATGTCCTATACGCAGTCCATCTGATGGCCTTAGTGGGCGTTTGGATGGGAGTACAAATGCCCTTCTTATGGCCATCTATAAGGGCCTTTTCACAAGGAGCTAGTTGTATCCATAGGGTACGTGGGGTCGGAACTGCTTGTATGCCTCTTACGCCCTCCCCCCCGGGCAGCATACGGGAATAGGAATGGCCTTGCGCTTCGAGGGGTAAATATTACCGGGTCCTAGCCCTAATTTCAACCCCGCCCTTAATCCGAACCCTAAATCCAGCCCCAGTTTCCCCAGAATTTAGCACAAGGCCATCTATATTATGTGGGAGCATTCCTATCCTCGCGTTCTGTCCGGGAGGAGGCTATATAAGCAAACCCTACCGTATGCTGTCATATCAGCCATTCCTTTATACCTTTGGTCTGGCTTTAGCGTGAAACTTGTGTCACCTTCATCACTATGCTCCTCGTCGTCGTCACCAACATTGGAATAAACAGCAATGGCTTTCGTTGCAGTTACCTGTATGTTTTGAAATCCGCCTGGCTCAATCCACCCTCTTTCTCTGTAGATTTGCGAATTCCTTTGGAATTTCGAGTACTGTTATTCAGTTAACGTTTGCTATGCATGAATACTTCCACTACCCTACCAATATTGACGGTTTCTAACATTCAAGGTGCTTGTTTCATAGATAACCTGTAGGACAAAACCGGGTTATGTCGATTTACAGTCATCCCCCTTCCCCCGCGAAATCAACTCTAAGTCCGCAATATCCGTAGATGGGGCAAGCTCTAACGTCATTGTTAATAGTTCCTTCTTAAACGATACCAATAGAGCCACCACTCCCCCCATTTTCTGTCATTTCCTATTAACGCACATCTCTAAGCTGCTTTTTCTGCTTTACTCTGAATCGTTTTGATGATTAATATTTAGGGTAGATCGATAGGGAACTGTTTCGGGCTTATTCTGCATTTCTCCATCCAATCATAACCCCGGCACCATCCGTGACCAGAAACACAACCATGCGCCCTTATACGGCGCAGATGCTTTACAGGCAATCTGTCCTCCCTTCCCCTCCCCTATCATAACTTGGTCGACCTAGGCCTGGTAGTTGGTTGTCTGTTCGTGGCCTTCGTCACCCATGCGGCGTTTTTTTGCTTTGGAAAGCCAATGAATCGGTTTGTATTACGTCACTAGAACTAACTCCCCATTATGCTGCGGTATCAAGGTACCAAATTTTCTTTTTCTACGGCTCTATAACGTGTGCTGTCACCTCAAATGTACCATTGTCGAGATGGATAGATAAATTTTCGGCTGAATCATTGTAATCGAAGAAAGTGAAGCTGGCGTATCTACTGTCGAAGTTATCATTTCCGAATTCTATATCCAAATGCGGATGTCTATCCAAGAAAGGTAAACCGCAACCATATAATTGGGAATTTCAAGGAGTCGGAAATGGTTATTCTTCAGTCTTGTCCAAAACTGCGTTTGGATTGTCTCATCAGTTGGCCCCCTGGTGTTGCCGGCGTCTGTTTGATAATTTTATTTTTATAATTCAAATATCATGACTTAAGTCCCTGGGAGAGGTTTTCAGATTGATTTCGCGTTTTGTGATCACTTAACGTGTCCCGAAAATGTTGCTCAATACCGTTTGACAATTTTTGACTACATTTTAAACCGCACTAAATAGCTAATGCTCGTTTTTGTTAGAGGGCTTAGTGGCTTTGCGTCGCCGATCGCTTATTGCTCGAGTTAAACGGTTGAGCGCCAGTCTCTATTGGTAAGGCTGCCTCTGTAGTTTAATGTCTTGCATTGGAATTTACTACAGCCACGTTTCAGCAGGCAAAATCCTATCTTATCTTTCAGTCAATCAAGTTTCTGTCGGCTTTCTTGTTTTATTTACGATAATCCAGTCACACCCACCCTTAATCTCTTAAGAACGTCACCGAAATAATTTATACTTTGCCAGGCGAATTCACTTACTTTCCTTTTTCTATTTTAGCCTGCCGCTGGACTTTTTTATAAGCCCCCTGAACCCTGATGACCCTATACTGAGTTCAGGTAATTGTATTTATAACCTGTTTTTTTTGCTACTATTTTTGCTGTTCGATTGTGTTGAAAAGTATGAAAGAAAGTGCTCTTTGAGAGGTGGTAAGTGCAATATGCTTCGACTTCTGTGAATGCAATCAGGAATATTCGCGCTGCATGGTAACCTGTGCTTTCCGATTTCACCCAAACGTTGGCAGGCATAGTCACATTTTGTTCACTTACTCGAAAATAGGTCACCCTGGAGGCAGGATAGATGCGAGTAGACGTTTCAGGAGCGTTATCAAGCCTCAGTGCGTCCCTTTTTTGATCCCCCGTTCAATATCTCGCGCCCGAGTTTGCAGATGACTTGCTCAGACCACCTTATGTCGAAGGAATTTCAGAGTAGCACGCTGTTTTAGGCTCACTTGTATAGTTGGAACTGAACTACCTCCAGCTATAATTTATTAAGCTGAGCGAATTTACCACGAAGGTGGGTGATAATCATGCTGGGACTTCCTCAAATTGTCATTCTTGTCAGTGCCTCTCATGATCGATAGTGGCGGTCTTCACCGAATCGTGATTTGAACTTGGTGGAGGCCTTTGGTTGTCAGTGTATTCACCGGCGTCGGAATAGTAAATTCCTAACCTTACAGCCGTTGTTCAGATTGGAATGCTTCTATTTTTGTTATTGTTTTAGTTCCATATGTTGTTTTCTGCAGACATTCGCTCTAGGTGATCAGAATTTAGATAAACGTTCGCCAGACGAGACAGGTCCTGGTGATTTGACGTGAAGGGAAGCATTTTAAGTGGAATTTTGGGGCAGGTTTCACAGACATAGCCCCCGCGGCGGGCGGGCGGGCTGGCCTGATTTATCATTTTCCGGTCGATTTTGATGGATTTTGGCCGTGCAGCTTCTACTGTTTAACCTTGTTAGCGTGTCATCATCATTGCGTGTTGTAAATTTGGCGTCAGACCATTTTGTCCCAGAAACTCAGTACTACCTACCGCAGATGTTGAGTACTTGAGATGTAGTTAAAGTCGGGCGTTATATTTAACTTCTCGTATATGTTCGCTATTTACGTAAATATAATTAATACGTCGTTTTCATCGAAAACTTTAGTAGTACGAAAGGGATCGTTAATATGTGGCCAGTTTAACGTTTTTTTTACTAACCCCAGTAGACTGGGTTCAATATTTCAGGTGACCCAAGGATACGTATAATGCCGAAGTACTCCTAATTTAGAATCTTCCCCTTGCCGATGCTGTCTTGTAGATTCCTGAAGACACTATCCCTGGGGACAACCTGAGCTACCTCGGCTTCGTTTTAGCTCACGAACACCAATTCGAACTTAACTATAGATGGTTAAGGAACTCACAGTTGTTTAAAAGGAACTGGAAACAATCTTAATTTTCCCGTGGAATCCTGTTGTTGGTATATGCGTTACTCAGCCGCGGTTTGTCTCTGTTATTGGTCCGCTCTGTCCTTCTTAATTATAGCATGGTTGAGAGTACTGATGGCTCGTTATTTTCGTTGGCTAAAGAAAGGTAAATGTTTAAAACACTTGACTCCAGTTAGACTTCGAACTGCTTTCCTCCGTACATATCAAAACACATCACATTTCCCCTATGATCAGACTTCGTGGGCGACCCATTTCCATTCCTAAGTCAATCTGGGGATATTTCTGCGTGAGGTAGCAGTTAAATAGGCTTCCCCTTCATCATAACAAGAAGTCCGTAAGTAAACAAACAAACATAGGAAGTGACAGTAGTCTTTCTAAAGTACCTGCCTGATGTCCAAACCACCGACTGTCTTCCTGATTATATCTTGACTGCACCACATTTTATGTTGGCTTCGCCATTTTCTGTTAATTCCTGGATGTTCTGACTGTTTCTCTTAACATTCCCCAGTCCCTCCTCAGACTCCAGTGCAGGAATCGTCTCTGAACCCGCTTCCCTCCAAATCAACTAGTCCTTCTAGTCCGTCCCCAAAGTCTTCCTATCCAGTCTTACCCTTTATCATTCCAGTCGCTGAGTTAAACAATGCCATCAGCAGTAAGTAATAAGCCATGTGAACTCTCGAATTTTGCCCTGTTTGCTCGTATTGCCTCTGTGCGCCCTACAAACTACTAATTTTTGAGACCCTCGTATTTTCCTTGTTATCTTATGTTCCATATCTCTTTAGTCTCGCGATGCGGACACAGTTGCTTTTCTTCCCTAATATCTTTGTTCGATGCGTGCTGTGTGAGTTGCTCCCTGCGGCCACGAATGGAACCGGCTGTGTCCCCTATTAGCTGTCACCAACGCGATATTACCTGTCGTCCCGAGTTGCATAACGTCATAAAAAGCGAGTAATGTCGTAGCAACTTGATCAACGTTTCACGTGGCAGCCTTCAGGCATTCGCACAGGGGCATAAAATTTGCTTACCTTACTCCCTTAACACTCTGATGGTCCGTAGACTTTCGAAGAATAACCTATTTTAAGTTGCAGCTCGAAATTCTTGTAAACAAGCTTTTTCTGACCCCAAACTCAATTTTTGATCAGTTTTTATTTTTGGAGCAAACATCCGAACGGCGGATTATATTAAAACCGGTTTCTGTCTGCTGTCTACAGGGGGCACTTAGCTGGAGATAGGAAGGAATGTGTGTGTGTGTGTGTGTGTGTGGGATCTACTACATGTTTCACTCTGATCAAAATCAATGTTGGGAAGCGACATCAACTTTAAACCAAGGGCCGCTGTTAGATTGAGTGAATTTTACAGAAGGCGAGTTGAAGCCCTACAAGTTATTGTTGTTTTTTACTCAGGCATGTCTTAACAAGCATTGAACACTGTGGGAAGTCCGATGAGCTGCTTTTATTAGCCGATCCCATCATTACCTACGATTGTGGTTTTTGTTGTGTTTTGTAACATGAACTCAGAAATGCGATCATGGAAGGAATTTACCCTGGCTCAGTGACTGTGTAAGCTGAGTCAAGTTCTTCGATTTTGCCCTGCTCTGGTCGTTAGCTGCTACTGACGAGTAGAGAAGTAGTTTCGGCTTTTTAGACTTCCTATTAGGGTTGTGTTTCAACTGGGTAATTCACTTTCGAGCATTTTTGTCTGACAGCGCAGTCGGTCTGCTGTTCTCAGGTTTGTCTTCTGGAGGTCGAAAGCGTTTCCGTTCTCTTCGTCGGTTTCTTAAAGGTACCCTTCCTCGAGCAGGTCATTTATTTTATAAATTGTTAGTGTTTTTCATGGTTGATGTTTAATTCAGAGTTTAGTTTTCCACCCGACTCGGAAATCGTTCATCGTGTCTTTTGTTCGCATTTTTCTGTCTTAACCGGTCACCCGAGGCATCACCCCTCAACGTTTGGGTTAACTATTGTGCACGATTGTTTTGCTTATTCGTTTACTTCAACTTTTATTTGCCACTTAGACTAATCCTCCTTCATCAGACATTTTTCGGACAGCATTTGGTGCCGGAAAAACACATCATCCCTCAATGTGTTTCAATAAACAAACGGGAGATAATAATTTACTTTTCATCCTTTTTGGCCTTCAGTGGACATAATTAGCCTTTTTAGTTGACCGAGTCCGCCTCCCGTAAATTACTGGTTTACTTTTCCATTTCGAGCGCCAACATCCCGCATACGTTCTTCACGTGTTGTTCCTTTTTATTCGCAGGTCTGAAACCGTCACGTGCTTCTGCCAATATTACCAAATTATCCGAAAACTCCGCAAGCCCCATTCATAGGCCGGTCTTCCGCTCAGTTGCCTCGGATTCCTTTACTGAGGATCCGGTTTCTCTTGCCACTCCACTTCCTACAGCCGCGTATGACCCCGAAGGTATATTCATATCATAAATAAACCGGGTTATCTCTCCTACTAATTATGTAGTAGTAGGATTGTAATCGTAACTGCATGTATTTATGCGTTACAGGGGACTCATCGGACGGGCTACGCGATGACAGGCCTACCGGCGACATTCCTTGTCCTTTCATGCTTCGTCAAAAGAGGTAAGATTGTTGTGGCGTAATCGGTTGTTTTACCCAAGGGCACTGCCACGAAGTAAGGTTGTGCCGATTGTCTATCATTTCTGATGAAATTCCAACGAAACTAACTTCCTTGTCGAGACTTGATACGTTTCCATAGTCGTCGGGACTATGAGTAAGCTTAGTCCAAAGTTCTTCCTTGTGGATCACGGGATAAAGTTCAAAAACGCCTTCACACATTCCCGCTCTGGAGTCTGGATAAATGACCTCGCAGTCAACGATCCACTAGTCATGATCATCCTTTAGTGCGATACTAATTTCACCTCCGATAATGGGAGTCTGTGTGTTTTCAGATCACCTCTCTTTTAATTTAACTCTCGGAACGAAATTATTGTTCCGCTGCTTATAGCGCTATAAATTGTATCCCCGAATGATTCCAAATCATCGGAATGTTCAGTTTAATTTTACGAAATTGTCCGATTTAAGCGAGCTTTCATGAATCTACGGGTTTTGTAGTTACAACCTATTCTAATGAATGTAATGGTGTGTACACCACTAATTTATCAATGTAGGTGTGAAATAGCGGATATCGCAAGAAGAAAAAGAAGGGGATTAAATGAGTTTTTTCTTACTGAAAAAGTTTATTGACCATATTGCGTACGCATTCTGTCGAGCATTCAGTGAATCCGAGCCGTCCCCCTCTTTGCTGTTGTTGGCTTGTTTGTGGTGGGCCTGCGCCCTCTTCCATCTTCGGTCTTTTTGACTAGGTCATAACACCGTGCCCAGGTGGGGGAGTGGAACAATGAGTGAGGTAGATGCAGCGCCAGTCTGCTCCTACTATAATCCAACGCAAGTTACGGGCCCTGCACCACTATGCTGCGGAGCACACGGTGGATATCGTTGAATGTGACGGTTGAACTGTCAGGATATATGAGTTGGACCTTAAAACCGGCTCAAAATAGTCCGTGCGAGATCGCAACTATTGCCGTATGTGTGTAGCGAGTCTTAGACGTAGTCCTTCAGGCCGCATCACCAGCTGTTTGGCAGATTCGGTCAATCTTCTGGTTAGAGAGGGAGTGAGGCTGTGCACATCAGGGTATTCGTCGCTGTGATAACTTTGACGCACTTGAGCCTCTCTCCCTCTCTTTGTCCGCCAAGCTTTGTGTCTTGGATACCTGCCAATTGACGGAATAATTCGGTCCTTCTTAGACTGAGAGCTACACCACAGTTGCCTCTTCTTTTTTCGGACGTATGGCATTCTTAGCGCGTGAATTCGGAGCCTGACGCACCTGGACGCGGAACCAGATCGTGGGTGTAGAACGTGCAGATTCTCCCTGTGAGTCATTTCCACCTTCTGGCCACTGAACCAAGCTGGATGGTGTAAATGATATTACGCGCGTCTGCCCCCCTACCTCACGCGCACGCCACCCGCGCTGTGTCATCTCCATGCAGCAAGGAATGAATTTTGTTGCTCATAACGGTTGAACTGTTGGACATATGAGTCATCAAGTTTTCCAAAGAATATCATCGTCATTTTCATATGGGTGTGAGGCTACTTAGTTACCTTGAATTTGATTTTGGGAAAAATTGAGGTGGTTTTAAATTCACATGGAAAATAAAGTTTGCCGATCTATCTATAGTAGTGGGCGAAGTTTTAGTCTGCTTTGCGACTAACCTAGAGCCTTCACAGCTCTTTGCACACTTATCTGCACTCATTGGTCAATAGGCACTGCTCGTGGAGTCCATTGAGACTGGAGTGACCGTAACTTCCCATTATCTCAGCACCGGTACTACTGTGTTGTGCTGCTACGATGGTTTGTTTCCGAAGTCAATGGAATTCGTTTCATATATTAACGTCAACTTTCGAGCCGAAACCTTGATCAAAGTCCACTTTTCGCGTTGAAAACCATTTTTCGTAGACCCGCTGGCCTGTTGTTGGCAGTTCATATCTACTTTCCCATCGGCATTTTTGCCCTCGCCGACATATACATTAGTTGCTTTTGTTCGCCTTAAAGGTTCCCTTGCCTTAAAAAAAACCTTATAATTTTTTTTCAATATGACTGCGACTAACTACGTTTCAAAGACTTAATGTCTTTGAGCACACTCCTACTCATTCGCTTGAAGAATAGCTTGCTACGTTGTGTCACTGTGTAACTCCCTTTCGTCCTGTCCTTCCACAGCGAGCCGTGTGTAGTCCAGATATTTCAACCGTGTTGGAGTCTGAGGAAGCCTCGGCGTGCGCTCAACAGTCCTGTACATCCGTTCTCTCCTCGCCCGAACTGAGGCCTGGAGACTCCTCTCCATCATCTGCCACATCGACCAGCGCTACTGCAACGCAGGGGGTCGGCTTGAGAAATGCCTTTTCAAGCTCTGAGGTTGTTAATCGTGGTAAAATGGGCCCCCGCTGCGCTGCTCATCATCATTATGCCCGTATGGCTAACCCTCTGAGGTCTCCCCACCGATCGTCGGAGGACTGTTGCCCATCCTCTATCCCCCGCCAGCCTCTAGCCCGACTCAACACCCCCTACGTGGACTTTGTGCCAGCCCCAAAGGGCCTCTATGATAATAGTACGCATACCGCCTCTTGCACATTCGTAATATTCCAACGTAGAATGCCTCTTTTAATCATATTTCACTAGAGGATGTAAGTGCTTGTCAGGCTGCCAGATTCTTAACTGATCGGATGCTAACAACCGTATCAAATGCCTACCTAAGTCAGCTAAGTAGTCAAGTTTATAGTAACCAGAACGTGGTTGCACACTAGATCCTTACCTGCGAACCTGCCTTATGGAGATGTAACCGAAGCCATGGGTGAAGAAATGGCTGATTATTTTAGAATCCAACATTTCTTAGGGCGATGGCAGTTTTTCCCCAACAGGATCTCTTGTGCATCCGGTGTAAACATCGGCCTTTTTAGTTTTGGTAATTACTTCGAATTTTTACGGACAACTTTGATTCTTTATTTTATATATGATGCAGTTCCTCTTGTGTCTTTGTCTGAGTATGGGCAGAGCCACCAGGTCGTTTTTCCCACTTGACTTATTACCTTCCAACAGACTTGTATCTTTGTCTTCCTTTTTTCGTTTACTGTCCTAATTTTCATCTTTGATTCTAGACTCTACTTTCGCATCTGGAGACTCTGTTCCTTACTGAATTCTCACATCAAACCTTCCTGGCAGACAAGATAATGGCAAAGACTCTCCAACACCGTGGCGAAGTGCAGGAAGTCTCTAACCAACGCGCGCGTTGTCCCCGTATTTCCTTGCAATTTTTACTTTTCTGCGGACCACCACTGCCCTCTTTCCTTTCCCTTTAATTCGTCTCCATTTGATTACGCTGATGTGGTCTCACCCTACAGCCGCATTTATTGTTCCTATAAGTCTGTGTAAATCAGCCCCCCCCCCCCCCCTCGTGCACTATTTTTCTTCTTTCTTTAAACGCAATGTTCCACCTTTTTCAGGCATTGCCTTCGTGTGCCTCTGTAGAATTTGACGCATTAGTGTTTTATATTTGCTCCAACCTCTTTGTTTCCTTTCATCTTGCGCGGCATCTACAGAATCCTGTAGCCTTAAGGACTTAGGCAGTGACAACAGCAACGGTGGCGAAACTGTTGTAAGGCTTCTCAAGTCTAGCTGCTTTCCTCTGTTCTTGAATTTGATCGTCACTGCCCGTTTGGTGGCTGGAGCAGATTTGTAGAATGCACCACATGTGCCTGGTAATCACAGACTTACTTCTCAGGCGATACCTCTGGATAGCCGATTGATTTGACGTCTGACGCGCTAACACGAAACAGGCACGGAGCTCATAAGGGCGCAGGCAAACTGTTGCTCTATGCACTGTTGAGTCGTCTGGGTGGGTTTTGCCATCTTGCAGTGTGGGCTTGAGGCAGATTGCTATGCTGATATGCTGTCAGAAGTCCAAGTTCCGAGCGGTTCGTGACCTGTTCCACTTCCCAGCCCACGCATTAGCGCCCCAATGCCGGTGGTTCCATTGATCCTCTCCAGCGTGAGCGGTGACTTGTGACAGTAGATGAGTCGTCCGGGCCGCTTGTTTGTGTTTTGTCCCTGCTGTTCGCAGCCTTCTTGTGGTTAAAGCTACGTACCTATGTAACCGATCGATCGTGACGTTCAGTCGCTTCGATAAAGCCGGGTTTCAGGCGCACAATCCTTTGTTTCCTCATCCGCTCGAGTCTGTATTTTCCAGCCGATGCCAATTTAGTCTGTCGCCTCAGGAGTTAGGGGCTGTATAGATTCCCGACTTCCTATGCCTTGATTGCCTTTAATGGATGGCAGTCTTTAATTGCTCGATTCTAGAAACCATTTTCTTTCTTGCTCTAATCTATCTCATTCACAATTATCTCGATGGTTTATATACAAACCTGGAACATTTAGCGTCTTATCTCATCGTCCTCAGTGTTAGAGGCATGTAGGATACCGATTGTCTCAATCCATTTACATATTGAACTGAACTTTGAATGTTTTTGTTTCTGCTACACAGCAGTATGTTAAAATTAAAAATAAAAGTGTGCATTCTTATAGCAGTTAACGGTAGCTCAAAAGTTGAAACGGATTTTTAGGTTCTTCTTTTGAATGCGGACATGCCAGGACTTGTGCAATCTCTGTATAAATTGGATGGTGTAATATCAAGTGTATGCTGTGACCGAAGGAGTGCTGCATTTTCATTACGTTTTAATTAGAAAATTGCGTATTAGTGCAATAGCAGTGCACTCAAGTTATAAATTTCAATGAAAACCACTTTGTTCTCATGACTGACTGGACCAATTATATCAGGCTCGGCGCTTAGGTCGCTAACGGGTTTGAGATGCTGGATTTTTCGCATTTTCTGAGGATTGCATGTAGACCTTTACCTAGCATTTCCTAATAGATCTTCCGTTTATTGGATTTTCTGACGTCTTTTCGTAATTCAGCAGTTCGGTTCGGATGTGCGGGCTTTGTTAACCGAACGGAGGCGGGATCCCTCATGTAAAAGCGCAATCTCAGCAGTGGAGACTGTCACCGTACTTCTGAAAGGTTCCATCTTGTGCTCACGGCATTTTTTTCCAAGCCCTGTAGCCGTTTGGCTGAAAGAATTGCCAGTTCGGAGGTCAGGTGATTCAGCAAACTCTGGGACAACATGGCTGATGAACCATACTCCATCCGCCCCCTGTTTAGGCTTTCGGTGGAGCTGGCAACTGCACATTAACCAACAGCCTTTCGCTCTAATTACTTTTCTCATGAATAAGCACTGCATTATTGCCTTTGAACTTCTGTCACCATGACTTCTGCCGCTAGTCCATGACTGTTTATCCACTCGGCATATGTACGTATAAGTTTTATTAGCTCGAAGTTGTATCACAAATGAGCGAAGGTTGCCTAAATTGGCTGTTGCAGCAATTTTACTTATGCCAAAAGTCAAAGTTTACAAGATAGCCTTCGTTCAGAAGACTCAACGCTTCTCTTTACAGGACGTCCCTCTCGTTCGTAAGTTGCAACTTACTTTAGTACTACCGCTCAAGCAAATGAACAGTCAGAATTTGTCAGTGGACAGGCGTGCGAAAACGTTTGCTAACTGTTGCTTACAACATCAATGTTATTTTATGGGCCGCCTTTCACCAACCCAATCTTACTCGTTTTTCGACTGAAATTAATTGGCATGCCACTGCCTTCGGTCCGTGTCGACCCAGGGCTGATGAGATGTGCGCCTTCGTGGTGCGCGGACGGAATATCGATCCCACCCCCTCTTCCCCATTAAAACCGCAATCTACCCCCACCACTATAGCCCCAAAACTACTTCGTCCACCTCATAAATTCCTGATGCATTCTTCGGAATTGCTACTGAAAGCGCACTTACTCACCATCATAGTACGTCGAAAAGAGCGTGTTAAAAACGATTACAATTAAGTTCTACTGCATATATGTATGAGGTCTGATGTGCGAAATGCAAGTTCAAGGAGAATGCACGCGAATCACTGCTAACCGATGCATTGACTTCACAAAAATTCTTCTTCTGGCGCAAGGTGAATGTTCTTACCATGCTCAACACACCAATCGGGCCAACTGTGAACTGAAAAAAAATCGACTGTAGCTATGATTAAGCCTATACTTACATCTTAGATTGCAGTTTTTTCGATCAAATAGGGAATTTTGCATTTTATATGTTCCACATCTCACGATTTGGTGTAATTCAAAACTCCGACATATTAATTAGCAAGAAATTTCACCAAAATCCTGAAATCTCTACTTTTTAGGTTAGGTTAGGTTACATTTCGAGCCACGGCCTTAAAAATATTCGGCTTCAACCCAAGCCTGGGACTCCAAGACGAAAGCCAATGCTTATCTTCTTTCTATCGTTGGGAATAGGCCTTTGGTGTCACTGGGATGTTACTGAACACGCTATCACAACCAATAGCCCATGAAACCAGGGTTCAGTTATGGAGCACTGGCTCAGCAAGCATATCAGGCCAGGCTCAAACCTCTGAGGCGTCTCAACCTAAAGTAATGTGATGAGGGCCTGGTAAAGGTAAAGGATGTAAAAAGGTCATTTTTTCACACTCCTTTGCGTATGTGAATTGTATTCGTTGATGAGTGCTCACCGATTGTTAACGGAACTCTCTCATCCCTCTCTGCCTTGGCGCTCATTCTCGAGCCCCGTTGGCAGCCGTAGAGCGGTTAGTAGTAGAAGAGGCCGATTAGCAATGCCAACAAAGATAAGGAAGACTGGAATGGCCATTTCTGGCACATTAGCCGTCATCAGCCAGTCATACTAAACTCCAGGTGGTGCCTCATCCAAGGCTCTAACCTGCTGCCCTTTGCTCTGAAGTCCAACGCCCTACCATTTTTCATCTGCCTTTAGTACTACTATCCGCTGTGTGGCTGCGGGCGGGGCTCGGGAGTGAGCCCCAAGGCAGAACGGAACGAGTGAGTACCGCTAGCAATCAGTGAGCTTTCATCATCGAATGTCCATACTCCCGACCTGAACTGGTAAGACAACGAGTCCATGGCACAATGGTTAGAGCGTTGGATTTCTGATCAACAGATCAAGAGTTCGAGCCTCGGGTGGGGCGCGACCTGGGGTTGGATAGGACTGGCTGCTGATAGTTAATGAGCCAGAAAATTTCCAATGCAGTCTCCCTTGTCTTTGTTGGCATTGTTAATCTACATAAAGTGTCTTAGTTACTGATTGTCTGATGCCACGCTGTCGTTTGGGAAGACTATAACGTGAAGCTGCAGCCAAACTTCCGTGTGCTGTCCAGTAATCAATAAGAAATCAATTAATACCGCTCCTGTGTGACAAATCTGGATGTCTTTAAATGTTGGCCTTGCCGCATGGTAAAAAGCTGACATCCAGTAGATCGCGCAGAAGACTTAACCGGCGTCGAGAAAATCAATTCTGTTGCTCCACTTTTTTTAAGACTTGCCTGGAGCCGGGGGCTTTTTTCCCGTCTACACCGCCATATCAGAAGACGTTTTCCCGTCCTAGCGCAAATGCACCAGGTTCTCCGACCAACCAAGGAAATCGTTTGAAACGCATCCTGGCTGACTTTGATTGACGGGGGCAGAAACTCCCAAGATTTTATGCTTAGTCTCCGGAAATGTCCGGCAAAAACTGTGCACAATTCTCAATCCAAAGGTTCTCCGTCATGCCAAATAAATCAAAATATATTTCCAGTCGTTTCCATTTTTATTAAACTAAACCAATGATGTTTTGTGATACCTAGCTGTTACATCTTGTATCCTGTTCTGTTCCGATCTTCTTCGACGCTTATTCATTCTCCTGAAAACGAGAGTTTTGACTTTCTATGGATATATTCATTTTGAGTTTCGTTTCTTCAGTAGGGGTGCACAAAAAATCGATAATCTCCGCCTCATGTACTATTCGGAAAATTGATGCGAATTTTATCGATAGCACGCTCGTCGTGTTTTAATCAAACTTTCCTTAGTACTTCAAAAGCCCTAGATCACACAAAGAGTGGTATCTGAAGAGATTTCAGATCCAGGGATAATTATTTCGAACTGGAGTGTAATCATACATATACCATGCCAACCGATCCAAAAAATACCTATACTGGGCATAGGTCCACGGGTTTGGAGCAGTCTCTAGGGTCAATTGGAATTTTAAAATATGGTTTGGGTCAAATATCTTGCCCATTCCCAATCAGATTTCAATATGTTAACTTTGCTGTAAAATGACGTTAAGGCGTTATTTCATTTATTAGTCCACTGCGTGACAATTACTGGAGTACGCGTGCATTGAATTTGACCGGATGGCATTTAGTAATTAAGCAATAAAATTTACTTAGAGTCATTCTGAAGCCGAGTAAATTTGCTAATACGAGTAAATAACTGAGTCTTGTTGGTTAAAATGAATGTGGAGTGCATAAACAAAACAAGCCCGTGGTTCAATGGTTAGAGCGTTGGACTTCTGATCGACAGGTCGCGGGTTCGATCCTCGGGTGGTGCACAATCTGGGGTTGGGTATGGCTGGCTAACGACGGCTCATGAGCTATAAGTGGCCTTTCTAGTCTCTCTGGTCTTTTTCGGTACTATCATTCTGCATTTTCATAAGTATAGATTGCGTGATCTTGAACAGACTTGAACCCTTCGGTGCATACGTAAACTATCAGTGTCCCCTTTATCTCTTTTCCTCTACTAAAGTCTTCCTTGCTCATATGAACCCTATAATGTTTGTCAGGACAATCAGCGAAAGTGTGCTACATCGGGCAAGAAAATTAAAACATTGGCTGAAACTATCCAGTGCTCGCAGAACAATGTGTGCACCTGCTGGACTTTATTTTGTCCCCCAAGCAACTGCCTGCTGGCCCGGTCTTCCATTTTCATCCCCCGCTTGGTTCAGAAGCATCAGACCTAATGAAACAATTCCCGGTTCCAACTATTTGTCTGCCTCCCCGCCCTATATATGGAACAGAAATTAATTTTAAGCTTTACGAAGGGAGCTCAAGACAGCTAAATTGTGACGTAGCTAAATTTGAAGTAGTCGGCCTGGTTCTAAGTGAAAAGCAGTTTTAGGAGCAACTCAGTAAGGTCAATCAGAGCCGCAATTCTTGTCTTTCAACCGACTTATTATTCTTTGAGAGCATTTAATGAATATGGCGGCATACGGTTAACATTCCAACAACCGACATTTTCAGCAAGTGTGGTTGCGGTTGAAATAAACATGGCTTGCCACAGATGGTGATTGCGGTAGCCGATTGACAAGATATAAGAAGAGACAAAATATGTTAAACAATGGAAGTCGTTGCAGTTCATTTGCACAATCACGTTCGAGATTTTCAGATGCCCCCGATCTCTGCTTAATGAATTAAAATAGCCTGGGCTAAACCCTTCGTAATTTGGCTGTTTCACAGTTATCTGTGGATGAGAACCCATCCACTGTCCCCTACCTGATTACTCATAACATTTATCGTTTATACTGGTTGCTAAGTTGGATGTGCTATACATCCTTAGCGAAGTCTGTGTCGGGAAAATTGTTCGCAGTCATGCGCCCAACAGCATTTTTTGTAGTTCAATATTCCAATCAAAACCATGGTTATCATCGGGTTTTCAGCTCCAGTCGAACAGTTTGCCTCTGCACTGCAACTGCGAACTTAGCTCGGCGTATTGACATTGCACTCTGCGCAGCCCTTTGCACGCGTGACCTCTCGCCACTGCGAAACAGCATAAATTGCTGTCCCCATCCGCATCCAGCTGATAGTCCGCTAACAATGAAGTATCTCCCGTTGCTCGGCCTCGTATTTACCTTATTGACCGTTGCCGCTGGATATCCTAGCCACGAGGACTTGGATATCGACAAGTGGAGATGGAAGAAGTTCTCCAGTGACTACACCGGTCACGGATTTGGCAGTAGCAGTAGCAGTAGCAGCAGCAGCAGCAGCAGGAGCAGCGGTAGCCACAGCCACGAAGTCGAAAAGAAAACGAAACAGTCCGGTTACGGCCAGCATTTTCATGACTGGGACCGCGACCACGAGGTCGAGAAAGAGGAGGGAGGTATCGTGCTTTTCGACAGGAAGGCGAACAAGGAGTCACGCAAATCTTCCGGGCGTGGTTACCTCCCAAAGTCGCGAGGACGGAAGTCGAGTGCCAAGAAATCTCTCATCACAAAGACTAGCATGAGTTACCCCAGTGGTCCTTTTGGGATGTACGAAGGACAGGACTTTGGAGACTATGGCTTCAGGGACGGGTACGACCATCGCCGCCGACACGACAAGTACTTGCGCTTCGGTAGCGGTTTCCATGACTTGCCACACGAGGCTTCACGCCGAGCCCACAGACGACGCATGGAGTTCGACTTCGACTATGATGACTTCGATCGGGACTATGACTACTACTACGACCCCTTCTTCGGTGATTCTCAATACCCGGATTATGATTTTGACGACTTCTACTATCCGACTAATCGCTTCCACTATGACCACTGGGCTGACTACGACCTCCCATATGACGATGAGTACTACCCCTACTACGAGCCCGAGCAGCACTTTGGAGACATGTATGGTGACTATGACTTCCCGGAGTACGAAGTGGACAGGCACTACGGTCGGTTTGCCAATCATTACGACTTTGGCCACCCCTTCCGCCGAATGCACTACTAGATAGAATCGAATAGAATAGGCACACCTAATCACAAATTCCGCAAATCATGTCTTCTTCTTTTTTTATTTTTAAACCAAAAATGAAATTTAATATAAAGAAACGAATAAGTTTCACGGACTCATTGAAATTTGTAAAACGTAGTAAATCGATATTCGTCTATGTGAGGTATATTTAGTTTACTTACTGTGGAGCCGAGTTACCAGAAAAAAATTTATCGATGTCTTCCCGAGGCTTCAGGTTCCTGGACGTTGCAGGTCAATTTGACTTGCCGCAGCTCTCAACAACTTTAACATATCTATGCTGAGTGGGATGGAAAAGTCTTAGGTCACAATTTGGTAAACGCCTCTTGTGTGCTGCTCTAACCTCTTGCTTCGTTTGACATTGTTTTCCCAACCTGTGTCTGGAACCAGACGCATTATCTCATGAAGTTCCGGGACTAATCGTGAGGTTTCAGCCGGTTGAGGGTGTAATAAATTTTGATATTTTCCCTCGGACCACCACTGTCCTTAATTCGAGCTCGAATATTCAGGATCAATCGGAGGTTCGAATCGCATGAGTAACGATACCTCGGCGCACAGTTTACCAATGAACGCAATTCTTTCTCCAATTTTGCTCAGCGTTAATAATTCGTCCATGGAAAGTTACACTCACTTGGGGAATGCTTAATAAAACAGTGCTCCGGGTAACAGTAGTGAAGACAACAGCAGTTGCTTCGTTATCTCGCCGATTACAAATACATGGGATAATGCTCGGTAGAAAGGTACTCGAACATAGCCCTTCAAACCCCACGTCAGTGACAGCACGGAAGACACAGCATAAAAGGCCGAAGTCCCCTCAATGCCTCTTTCTAGCTTAGCTTCGGTCTCTTATGCCAGGTTTGATCAAGAATCTGTAAGGTCAGTTTAATAAATTTCTGATTTCAATGATCCCATCCTCTCTTCAACTAAGTCACGGAACTCCGCTTTACGCAGGCGGTCGAGAAGGGCCGAAAGTGCTCCGACATTCTGGATGAAAGTAATCTCAGTAAACTTATTTTTCGTGGGATTCTGTTCCACTATTGCCTGTTAGCTCCTGCATGTCAGCTGCAGCTTTTCTCACCAAGTTTCTCAAACACAGTGGGAGGTGACAAGGACCTTAAGCATTCTATTAGTTGCACAGTAGCGCTGAGAAAAATTTAAGTAGGCATAAACTCGACTCAACACCCACACTGGACCAACAAAGTTACGGCTGATTGATACTATGTTTGGTAGGTATTGCAGGAGAGTGGTTTATACAAAAACAGCTTTTTATATGTTCATTCTTCAAAAAAATCGTTCCATCATCGAGCAGACTGATATGTACTTCACGTAAAGTTATACGAAATAACAAATAGAATGACATTGCTAGATCGGGTGCTTCCTCACAGGTAAGCCCATCAGGCAGTCTCTTTGCTTTTTCACGCACCACTACCAGAAAACTTAGTCATACATGGGGCTTCCAGCCTCCTAGTGGCTTTTTCTGCGACTGCCAAAGAATGTTTATAGGTGCGAAAACAGTGCAGTCACAGATGCAGTACAAAAGTAACCGGAATCAGGCATCCCTGGAGCAACCACCACCACCATCACAAGTGCTGGATAATCAGGTGGCGAAGAGCAAACGTGAGCAATCAACAACCCACAAAGCTGTGAACGGAAACATGGCGTGAACAATCTCACATTGCTCCAATTATAATGCGGAAGCTAATGAGATTAATGTGGTTAGGCAAATGCGCAATCCTGACGAGCGCTATCAAAGTGTGAAACAAATGACCATCACAGTCTCAGCAGAGCAGCTTACCAGATTTGTATGAAGATCAGAAAATATAGGTGCAAGCATTATCGTCAAACCTGGTAAGCATTCATTATATGTTCCAGGAGGTTGTAAAAATCCCTAACTACGAGAAAACCAACACGTACACTATTGGGGGAGGGTGGACCTAAAGCACTAAGGTCTCCAAGGTACAGAATAGGAAGAGAATTGAGACTTCAGTAGACTGTGTGTGTGTTATGTACTGTAGAGAATGAATGGGGTGTAGGGGGTACTAGTTAGGGGAAGCACCACACAGATTGCATTTGGTCGCTCTATTTGTCTCGTACAGGTGGTGAATGCTCCTGTGGCCGCCTATAACTGTTACCCAACTCTCACCTGTGGCTCCTCGAAGTCGGGTTCTTACCAGGGCCACACCCCGGGCAACCGTCACGACCGGCGGGCTAAACCAGGTGAGGGTCGCCGGTGCTGTGTGTGACTCCACATCCGGTATGTCTGACTCCCGCATATCGTATCTTTACCCGCTCAATGTCAGCATCCCCTCGTCCCGACTCTGCACGTGCCCACAGCGTTGCACTTAACATCGGTTATCCAACGGACATGACAGAATTCCCCCACTCCATACGGGACGCATCTACAATTAACGCTCCCTTCGTTATTTTCTATTTTAACTATTCATACATTTATAGCCTTCTTATTAGTAGAGCCCAATTCCTACATTTCTATCGTTTCTTCTAATGCCGTTGCATTTGGGTGATCGCCATGGGGCTTAGAGACCCCGTTCAGTACGCACACTAACTAATAACGACTACAGGTGCGTAACTCGCCCATGTTTGTGTATGCGTGTATGTGTGTGTGTGTGTGGTGGTGTGTGTGTGTGTAGGTGTATGTGCTCCCCTAAACGGGCTACTGTGGAAGATGCGTTGGACCAACACGGGCCAATTAGGGCACGGCAGGCGTTATTCGGGTTGCGCTCCCCATAACAAATGCCGAACATAGAGGTGGCACGCCTAGGTGGTAGGACTTAGGGGACTCGGCTGCGCCAGCCACCTGCGTCTCTTCCCGCCTCCGGTCTTCTTTGACTCTGTCTTGACACTGGCTCAGGTGGGGAGGAGGAGAGAGTGCGGTAGATGCAGCGCAAGTCTACTATCACTTTAAACTAAATCACGCGCGTCACCGTCCCTGCTCAACTTTCCCATGAGCATACGGTGGGATTATCGTCGGACTACGACGGTCGAACTGTCGCGTGTGTGTGTGTGTGCGTGTGTGTGTGTGTGTGTGTGTGTGTGTGTGTGTGTGGTGTAGGGTGGCTCCCCAAACGGGCCACGTGGTAGATGCGTTGACCAACACGAAGTCATTACATTAGGGCACGGCAGGCGTTATTCGGGTTGCGCTCCCATAACAAATGCCGAACATGGAGGTGTGGTGGCACGCCTAAAAGGCGGCTAGGACTTTAGGAGAACCGGCCGCGCCAGCCACCTGCGTCCCTTCCCGCCTCCGGTCTTCTTGACTCTGTCTCTGGACACCGGGCTCAGGTGGGGAGGATAGAGAGAGTGCGGTAGATGCAGCGCAAGCTCACTATCACTTAAAACGCATTCACGCGCAAGTCAACGTCCCGCTCCAACTTTCCATGGAGCATAGGTGGAAATCATCGGACTACGACGGTCGAACTTGTATGTATGTATGCATGTGGGGTGTAGGGCACCCAGTTAGGGCAGCACCACTACAGAGCTTGCATTTGGTCGCTCCATTTGTCTCTGTACAGGTGGTGAATGCTCCGTGGCCGCCTCTAACTGGTACCCAACTCCTCACCTGTGGCTCCTCGAAGTTGGGT
The DNA here is from genome assembly GCA_017591395.1 of Schistocephalus solidus. Lineage (NCBI taxonomy): Eukaryota > Metazoa > Platyhelminthes > Cestoda > Diphyllobothriidea > Diphyllobothriidae > Schistocephalus > Schistocephalus solidus. The sequence goes on from WEDG01006432.1 coordinate 27,899, forward strand.
TCTTCCCAGCGGCCACACCCCCGGGCAAACCGTCACGACCGGCGGGCTAAAACCAGGTGAGGGTCTCCGGTGTTGTGTGTGCCTCCACACCCTGGTATGTCTCGACTCCCGAACTTCCCACCTCCCCCTCTCAAAAAGTCCTACGGTGGGGCGACAGCAACCCCGTAGGCGGCCCAGACTAACTCGGGTCGTTCTCCACTAAAACAAATCCGTGACCCATTGTGGAGTTCGGCAGCCGTCTGATGTCCGGAGCAGCCCTATTTAGGATAGCACTGCTTGCCTCCTCGCGGAGGAAGGGCTAGAAAAATGTGCCCTTAAAAACAAAATGCTGGGTCTCACGTCTTCTGCAGCCGGGCCGCGGCTCGCAGATCGCAAACTACGCGGTTGTAAAACTCAAACAAACAACAATACCCCCGTCCCCATCCCCCTCGCCATACCCTCCAGGCTGCTCGGGTGAGTCCACTCACACTAGCAGCCTGGAATGTTCGTTCCCTTTTAGACAATCCTAGGAGCAACCGGCCAGAACGGAGGACGGCGCTAGTCGCTCCGGGAAACTGGCGCGCTACAAGGTGGACATTGCTGCTCTCAGCGAGACCCGATTCTCTGAGCAGGGTCAGCTGGAGGAGGTGGGCCGGATACACCCTTCTGGAGCGGCCGGCCAGGCAGAGCGACGCGACGCTGGTGTTGCCTTTTGCCATCCGGTAACGACATCGTGGACGTCTGCCCCGTCTGCCGCAGGGTATCAATCGATCGCCTCGATGAGCCTTTCCGCCTGCCTCTTCGGGGAGACCAGTTCGCCACCATCATCAGCGCCTACGCCCCACGATCGAGCTCCGATGCGGCGAAGGACAAATTCTACGAGGACCTGCAGACGCACTTGGCTGGCGACTGTGCCGAAAGAGGACAAGCTAATCCGTCCTTGGTGACTTCAATGCCCGCGTG
>WEDG01006433.1:0-145661 GCA_017591395.1 Schistocephalus solidus
ATCGGGTAAATAATTTCTGAAAGTATTAAGTGCAGGACATGGAGTCGAATTGATTCGGACATGACTTTTTAGGGTCAGATCCGAAATTTTCAATGAACATTTGGGTCGAAGACAATCAACCACTGTGGAATAACTACGTAATGCCCATTCTACAAACAAGTAATACTGCAAGTAGTATGAACCTTATATGGAAAAGACCTTATACCGTACTTCCGTAATAGATACTAGCTAAAAGCCCAGACACGTGTTTCGCCGATGTTTCTGCTGCTGTGTGACACAGCAACGAGGGGTTCGGCTCCTCAGTGGGTCCCCCAGCGTTCTCTATGCGGTTTCTGGTATATGGACTCCAGAGAATAATCGGGTAAATAATTTCTGAAATTATTAAGTGCAGGACATGGAGTCAGGTGATTCGGACATGACGTTTTAGGGTCAGATCCGAAATTTCAATGAATATGTGGGTCGAAGACAATCAACCACTGTGGAATAACCACGTAATGCCCATTCTACAAACAAGTAGTACTGCAAGTAGTATGAATCTTATATGGCAAAGACGTTTTACCGTACTTCCGTCATAAATATATATCTATGGAGTGGAACTGACAAAGACACGGGAGACCGGAATGGCCATTTCTGGCTTATTAGCCATCATCAGCCAGTCATACCCAATCCCAAGTGTGGCACACCTGGGATTCGAACCTGCGACCTTTGGTATTTGAGTCCAACGCTCTACCATTGAGCCACGGGTTCGTTGTTTTGTCGGTTGTGATCGGGAATATGATGATAGTGTGGGGCTCACCAATCTGCTTAAGGAACATGCATGTTCCGTTGTGCCCTGGAGCTCAGACTAGAGCAATCGCAGGCAGTCGGATAGCGACGTGTAGCATGTGATGCAATGGAACCGACAAAGACACGGGAGACCGGAATGGCCATTTCTGGCTTATTAGCCGCCATCAGCATATATATATATATGAGAAGAAAAGGTGATCTCAGGGACTATAGGTGTATTATCCTGACGTTTCAAAAGCATACAAGCTTCCATCGTCGGAGGTGAATATCGTACCGCGTCTCACAGTATTTATAGGGGGTGATAGCCATTTTTGTAACACAGCGTTGATTGGACGGGTTTACCTTAACAGTTTACACGATAGGAGGATGGGGTGGGGGAGTCCTTCTTTGGCTTTGGCGTTCTTTGCCGGCATACACACAGGAAATTGCTGTCAGTGGACATGTCTCTGGTTGAGGGGGCGGCCATTGTCTGGGTCCGCATTGACCTCAATTGGCACCCTGGGTCGATAGCCATGTTTGTGTCCTGAGGGCATGCCTCCTCGTCTGCCGGGGTAGTAATTGAAGCGGCGGTAATCATGACTGCGCCTTCGTCGGCCCCGAATTGTGGCGTGGTTAGGGTGCATATCCGTCCCTAGGTTCTCCCGCAGTGGAATTCACGTTTGGCCTAATGCCGTGTTTTGCTCTTACGTTCGATGAGCTGCGCCCGGAGGGCCTGGTAGGCTGCCGGAAGGGCGACACAACGGTTGATCGACGTAGGCTCCGTGTGCCAGGCTTCGATTGCTTCCCTGGTAACGCGGTCATTTCCTCGACCCAGGATTTCGGCGTTTTGGAAGACGAACGTGTGCCCAGAGTTCGCACAGTGTTCCACCACCAGGGACAATGTGTCCATTCTCCTCACTGCCCACACGTGTTCGGTAACATGGGTCTGCAACCGCTTCCCTGTCTCTCCGACGTAGTTAACTTCACAGGAGTCACATTGGATCCGGCATATATATGATAATGTAAGGTTCATCGATCTGCTTAAGTAACATGTATGTTCCGTTGTGCCCTGGAGCTCAGGTTAGAGCCCTCGCAGGTGGTCGCATAGCGACGTGTAGCATATGTTAAGAAAGTGGAACCGATAAAGGCAAGGGAATCCGGAATGGCCATTTCTGTCTTATGAGCCGTCATCAGCCAGTCATACCCAATCCCAAGTGTGGACCACCTGTTATTTGAAACCATGATCTTTGGTAATTGAATCGAATTCCCTACCATTGAGTCACGGGCTCGTTGTTTTGTCGGTTGCGATCGGGAATATGATGATAATGTGTGGCCCACCGATCAGCTTGAGGAACATGTTTGTTCCGTTGTGCCCTGGAGCTCACTTTAGAGCCCTCGCAGGCGGTCGCATAGCGACATGTAGCATATGTTGTTAAATTGGAACAGACAAAGACAAGGGAGACCGGAATGGCCATTTCCGGCTTATTAGCCTTCATCAGCCAGTCATACCCAATCCCAGGTGTGGAGCAGCCGAGATTAGAAGTGAGCTCAATGGCACAACGGGACATTCATGTTGAACAGTGGTGACGATCACTTCGGGGATTGACAATCTTGCAAAGGGTTTGGCCGCAGTAGGTGATTCTTACATGCCGATGACGCCATCCGCCATCTATGACTTACATAAATTTAGTTTAGTTTTGCAGTGTAACCACGTTAATTGCGAACTTAGGTTGGTGTCAAGCGGTGTAGCCTTTCGAAGCTAAAAAAACGTATATTCAGCTCGGTTTGGCTATGGGAAGGACGTCAACCGTGTCTTGGCTGGCGTCATCGTAGTCATTGCCAATAAACACATCTGCGGTCCTCTTAGTTAAATCTGTCAAATAAAAGTTGACATGGTTGGAAGGAGGAAAGGGTGAAATACTCTGCTTGTTAGCGTTATCCCCCAACGTACTAGTTACGGTGCTGTCTGACGGGCTGAACATCATGTTTGGAATGAGTGAAATACCCAAAGGCGTTTTCGAAGTTATCCATCATTGGATTCTCCAGCTCTGGAAGACTGGATCCCTCATTGCAATCCTTTACGTGGACTCGGAGACCTTGAATGTTATTCAGGCAGGTTAACATATTCACATTTTTGTCCATTGATTAAAGCAATGGTTGTCAGTTTGGGCGTCACATGGAAATATAAACGAGCTGGTTTTTTCCCCTACTTTCGAAATAGTGGTAATTTCGTGACAAAGAAGATTAGGATTTTGCTGCTGCCTAGCCGCTTACCTTAACTATGTGATGATCTGGTACAAAAGGACTAGCGACTGTGATCAAAGGTGAACGAGCAGACGAGATCAAAGTCAGTGAGAATATTTGAAAAGGATCACTGGTGATATAGGCGATGTTGAAATTCAGTATGTCGATTGCGGTTACACGGATAACTAGCGGAGTCTAGCTTCAACTCTGAACCTGATATTGGTTAGGTGAATGCCACCACTGCGTGTAGAGTATTGATATTGATGACCCTATGTCATTTGGCCATCAGTTTTGGTGGTCTTCTTCTAGTGTATTTGGCAGGTGACTGACTGCGAGTGTTCGAATTTCCAAGATGTTTTCTTTCTATATATGTTGCATTTGATTAGTCGAAAGCATGCCTTGTATGGTCGCCTTACCAGGGCATAGAAAAAGGAACCATCACACCCGTTTAAAATAGGTGGCCTCACGGTAAATTTCAGGAGGGATAAATATACCCATCTCTTAACGTTAACACTAACCCTAACATAAAACTAAAATTTAACCTTAATCTTAACCCTAATCCGATCCTCAAACTCAACCCTATAGTTAACACGTAAAGACCTTAATCCTTAGATTTCCATGACCATATCCCCAACTCTGACCTTAACCTCAAACTTAACCCTAGTCCTCACCTTAATCCTAAACATAATTTCCCCGGAATTTGGCACAAAGCCACACCTATTGTGGGTGGTTCCTATTCCCGTGTCCTGTTTAGGTGGCCATACAACGTATCCTGGTCGATTAGTCAAAAGGCTGACAAATGCAGGCAATGAGGATTTTGCAGTGCTATCGAGCCAGAAACCCAAGCATACTGTGTTAAGCATGTCAGTTACTTATGCAAGACCGGTACAACAACCTCCCTTCTGCGGTCCTTGCCTGGGGATGCGAAGCGTGCGTCACTTTAATTATACTTATTTAAGTTCTAACATATATCCTCCCAAACACTAGACTGATAAAGAAGGTCGCTGTGGTTTTGTCGCAGGCGGGTTAACTTCTGTTTATCTGTCCGCATTGCACGACGGAATAGGGGCTGACTCGATTTTGCTCTGCGGCTCGGGATCCAAGGTAGATGGGAGTGATCATGTGGTGACTAAAAATCGCTAATCGAAGTGATACCGACACGGGAATGAACATCTCCGGCTTGCTTACCGTCAGCAGACAGTTATGGCCAGGAGCTGTTGCAACCCCAAATCTCAAGTCAGTTTCAGTGAGTCATCGAGCCAAATAAATCAAATGCTTTTGCTCGTGAGGTACTGTGCTCACCCTCGGTAGACTTTGAGTGCGACCATTAAATTGCATGAGGAAGTGGCGTTCGCCAATCCTTCTCAATTGCAGAAGGAAAACGGATGCGGGTTAAAACCCTGGATGCGTCAGCGCCTGGGATTGGGACGATAATGGCTGCTGGTGTCTCACTCTTTGTTGATAACGAAGCCGACTGTGGACTATGAGGCCTATCGGAACAGTTATATAATACGTAGGCAAATATAAAAGTGCTTTACGTGACTACACGCCAATGAGATGGAGAAGGCAGATGACCGTGATAGTCACAATGGGCCTCCAAAGGATTATTGATGTATATCAAGCGACTTAAGTGAAATCAGTAGGTATGTATGTGAATATAATTATGGGCGCTTACTCACGTGTTCTATCTGAGTATCACTTATGGATACGGTATTGCTCATACCCACAAAAAAAAGAGACGAGTTCCAAAAGCAGCTGAGAAGGAGGAGGCGCGGTTGCTGTATCAGGAATTTGATTCGGGGTCAAACACGAAGCCACCGTCAAAGGCAGTCACAGACATCGGTACAGTAAGCCCAGACGTTGCACCATTTACTGGATGCAACAAAATCTGGCGTACTTGCTTATTCTTAGCCCTGATGGGTTGAAGTAAAAGTGGCACATTAAAGGATATTGCATCACACCATATTTTTAAGAGATCGAGTGCCCTCATGACACGTCGATGACCACAAGTTCATTCGCCACGCTGCGCAGTGTCAGGCAGGTCGCTGTTGCGACAGTGAAATCTTCCATTCGGTGTTGAGTGCCGAACAGAGCCGCATCCGATGTTGGCTGCACAAATTCTAATTTCATCGTGATAACCGTGTCTTTCGTGCCCTCATGGAATGCACAGCCCACCTATTCTCTCCTCTTTGTGTCTTCAGGTTGCTATATAACCATTAGGTATAGTAATCCTCATGGGAAAGTATTCCTGTGCTAGGCCTTTAATGGCACCTTCGGTCTTTGTCCACTGCCTCAATCTCCGGCTTCCGTGTTTTTTTTTAAACCAAGGGTTGCACTGATGTCTTCGGCAACCTTCAGATGGCCTTGATAAGAAACAAAATAAAATATCGTGCAGATTTTTGTGGGAATTTTATTTATTTATGGCAGTGGACATTAGGAAGTGTGCACTAAGTGGGTCTGTATTTTAAAATATGTGCGGCATACACGGTGCAAAATGAGCAATTAAAATAGCCGTTTCATTATATTTTCTGCAAAAAGGAGATTAAAAATCATTAGTATACGGCTGGGGATAAGCATCAATACGCATAGTAGAAAGGTTCACAAAAGAATTCATGGATAGTAAATGGGTTAATATAAATTGGAAAGTTTTTATTACCCCATCCTCCCCTCCCTACCTCCTTCACTTCAAATCTCCTCATTCCCCTCCTCTTGCTACCCACTCCTTGCCACACCCCAAATCCTCGCCTATCCTCCACATACTCCTCTCCCTCCTGCACTTCCTTCTCAACCTCCAGAATAATTCATGGTGTCGTCTACCTCATCCTCCTCTTTTCTTCTTCCTTCAGTTGCCTGTCCCTGGAAAAGATGATGGAAGTACACTCTGCAGCCGCCGCCTCACACTCTTCAACGAAAACGAGGACAGGCGTTCTCACCAAAGTAGGCCTGGAAACCAGCGCCCATTCGAATCAAAATATTGCCATACACAGTACTGGTGCCGTCTTTGACTGTTTTTCACACCTCTGCGGAGTGCGTTCGGTGCCCGGCTTGCCAAATTACATCCCCATTCCAGTCGGCCAGCCGAAAGAGCTACTCACCGTCATCTACACGCAGCTGGCAGCGCTTACGACTTTCGTTAGGAGGTCGGTTTTATCCCCTCTTCCCTCCCTTCCTTCCCTGGATGACTTCGGTGGCCGTTGGCTCCGAAAATGGGTTCTGATGCTTTCTTGTTACGAACGACTTTCCTAGTTTTTTTTACTGATAAGCCGATTAACGTCCTCCACGTATAACAGCAACAAGCCAGCATATCTGGATGGTAAGGTGTTGTAGTGGTTGTGTGTGAGAATAAATTCTGGACAAGGCTTTAAAATGTAAGCCCACTGAGAAAATGGAGCCGAGGGTCTCCTGTAATACGAGAAAGATATCAACATTTGTGCCATCAGTAGGGCAGATAGAAGTGGCAATCGACGAAATCTGCAGAAGGCATTGTGAAAACGCAAATTTCTGCCGTTTGCTTGTTTTATTACTCAAAGGAGAAGCCAATGCATAGGGCACAAGTTGAACGATGCGAATTAGGGGCATATGAATGGGCAGAAAGCGGGTAATTCAAGGTTATTTTTAATGAAGGCTGGATTGGGGTAAAAACGGTATTCAGCAGGCCAACCTAGCCGTATCCACAGCGATAAGTTCAACCCTAGGCCTCAGTCAATCTTTAAAGCCAATTATACCTATAACCTTCAAACCCTAACCCTAAATACTAACTCTTACCATGAAGGCTGAAAGCCAAACCCAAATACTAACCACAAACGTATTACCGGGGATTAACCCTAACAAATATGCCTACTTAAATCAAATAAGTGCGTATGTTAAAGTAGCAAAATATGGGCCTCCTTATTCAATCTACCAAATTCTGATTCTAAGATTACATGAGAATGACGGCCACTGAACTTCCCTGCTTAGCAGACGAAGTATGGGTAACTTAATCGGCTCGAGAGTTTGCAAAGCGTTGAAACTGATAGAGCAAGAGAAATCTCATCGATCAGCAATACCCCAAACCAAGAGTTTCTGAAATTTACTTTCTACTCACTTGGCCACTGAGCTTTCGAGTCACTGCAGCCGCGTGTTCAAAGCTTATCCAAAAGTCAGGCCGTATTGACTGTTACAAGGCTATCCAGATTTCAGGATAGAATGCAGGGTGAGGATAGATCCCTGTGGACTGTTTGGTCGGAATCTGGATGACTCTGGTGACTGCCGCTAAATGCAAGTGCCTACCAAAATAATCAATCAATACGACTATCGCAGGCGGGTAGGTCTTTATCACCTGTGGGCAGGGTGTGTAGCCAAATGAGCAGGCTAACCTGACAGTGAGCTGCACATTAAATTAGACGCTCTATAACTGGGTAATGGTTCCAAGTTATCTGTTTACCGCGGTTGAGAAGGTTGACTTTATTTTGAGAGCTATTCAGGATTTTCCGAGCTGACGTCCCAGTATGACCACCTTAGGTGCCATTTGAGCAACAAATGATGCTCCCCTTCAACTCATCGTTTTTTGGTATACTATTTCAAATTATTGAATGCTTTTAGTGGGCATTCATTTACTGGAGAATTTCACCTGAGCCCCAATTTAAGCCTGAGTTGGGATGAAAAATTCTTTGCTCAACTGTCGATTACGAAATGCCCGTTTCATGGCAGTTGACACCAAGGTCACTTGTGTAGCTTCTGGGAAACTTTTTAATTCAATTGAATCGATCAACGGTGCCGATGAGAGATGCGGATTCAAAAGTAATAGTGATCAAATTGCATCCGGGTCACGAGCTTTCGCATAAGGCCAATTGCACTTAAACTTGTTCCCATGAAAATTCAGAGCAAAAGACTTCGCTACCGTTAACGTTCAAACTGAGAGACTTAAAGCCTCTAACAGGCATTAAGAGATGCTATTTTAACCAAATTTTTCAAAACTTCGTCCCAATGAAGGAAGATGCAGTTTTTATTTTCCCTGGATCGGAGAACCGAATTGGCTTGATAGAAGCGTTCTCGCGTGCAGCATCACGCTCGTAAGCGTCGTGAGCCCGTTGAATTCATTTAAAAACATCGAGAAGGCAAAATCCCTGTTATGTGTTGGCTGTTATCAAAAGACACATAAGCTAGCTCAAACTGGAATTCAGAAGGTCCCAACTGTCCCCAACTACAAATGGACTTTGTTTAAACACACTATTCAAATAGATTGATGGTAAATTATGCATTCAAAAACGGAGCCTAACGCATGCATTTTTTATAAAGATTCACCTATGGGAAAGGTTTATTTGGCAATAATGAATACAAACCGTTTGCGCTGGTTCGGTTTTAGTCAGGGAGGCTGCATCCCACATATCTATCCGGAGCATCTGATGGAATACTCTGACTACATCAACTGGATTAAATTTGACCGGCCAGGCGCCCCACCAAGTCAGTTGGAGGTCTTGGCAACAAGCTCAGCTGCTGAGCAGATTAAGGCCGGTGTTGGGCCGATCAGTGGCACATTTACTTTTACACCGATGACTTCCGCGAGGATTGACGACAGAGAGCAGAAGATACGACTTCATTATGATCCGCTGCCAGCACTCAGCAGGGAGGAATTTGAACCAGTATCTTGCAGGGCCTGGACCGATCTGATGCTCCAAGTCATAAAGGTGAATTTCATTCAAAAAAATGACTTTATTCATCTTTCCGTTGACAGAAGCGCCACTGGATGTTCTTCACCGTAGTTCACCTAAATTGTATTCCTATATAGTGGCTACTTATTGTATTTAGGTAGCCTTACGTATTGCTAATATTGTTTTGGCGAACTTTTTGGCAAGGCCCGAATACAGAGGACAGTCCCTAGTCAGGGGCTGCAAAATGCAAGTGAATTTTCAATAATTTTCTCTGTTCTGTTTCAAAAATAGCGGATAAAGGGGAAAAAAGGAGATGTGGTCTTTGGACTAGGAATTTTCATTTTTCGGAAAGTTCGAATTCCCGCTCAAACCCATCATCGGAGGAGTGATTACTCGAAGGATGCAGTATTTATAGAATTAGGTTGAGATGCATTCACATATCTAGTAATCTAAGTCATATAAGCATTAATCGCAGATGTTCATACTTCGTGTGATGGCTGTTTGCTCTCTCGCATTCGTTGATCTTCCTTGTCTACTATTTAATGGCGAGGCAGGAACGTTTTCACGATCTTCGACTTTAAATAAAATCCTCTGTGTAACACAACAGGTTATTGCTCCTTTCTGCCCGATGGTTGTTTGAAAGTGCATCCGATGAACTGCAAGTGTCCGACAAGCGAAACCAAATCGAGTCAAATGCGTTCGTATCGGTTCCAACAGGGTTGCCTCTGTGACTATGTTGTGGGCTTATTTCCCGTTGACTTCGCGGTTAACAACAGTCGCCAAGGGTCAATCAAATCCATATTCTTCTTGCTTGCTATCTGTACTTTCTTCGACCTTTTTCTACTATTTTATCAAACGTTTCCAGTGTTTCTCCTTGTGTCGTGAGGATCAAAACACACTAAACACCGGCAAGAGACTGTCGACCTCACGATCGTCAAGCGAGCGGATTAAATCGCTGCCCTCAATCTTCGGCTCACATTCCACAAAGAACTTTCAGTCACCGAGTGAAAGGCGGCTTTTGGAACTTTGTACCAGCACCGTACGCTCCTGCTGCGACAGACTGAACGAAGCAAACTTGGCGCCTGATCCGGACTTCGTCTCCCGAATGCGGGCTATAACAGTACTCAACTTTGACATCGACTTCCAAGACGGCCTTGTGTTGGCCTGTATTCTCTCTGCCTTCATTCCCTCACTGGTAGGCCCATCTTAAAACAGAAAATCTGTGTTGTGAAGTGAAATGGTTTGTCTAAGCCACCGTGTTCTTTAGGTGCCTGAATTCCTGTGTGCCGTTAAACTTCATCCCAAGACTGCCGCTCATCGGTTCCACAACGCCATCCAGGTAGTTCGGATGATGCAAATTATTGGCGTTGAGTTCGATTTGAAACCCATCGATATTGTGCACCCTCATCCGGTGAATATTCTCCTGCTCCTGCTCGATCTGTTCCAGATTCTTCCGGAATACAGCATTCGGACAGTCGTAGAGTTTTCAGGTACGGTATAAACAGCTTTAAAAGATTTAATTTTTCCTTATCATTCTGGCTTAGTTCCGTTTGCTGGAAGATACTGTATGTAACGATGCTTGAACAGGTTTACGGTGCCCGTTCCAGAGTGCTATTAGTTACTTTAAGCCAAAATGGACGAAAATTGTGTCATGGAATGCTTTGGTGGTGCTTTGGTAACGCTTCGAGACTTCTTGTTCATTGTCTAGCGCGCGTGTGGCATGCTTAGACGAAATGTTTCACGCCACACTAGGCCTTGCGTCCAACCCTTTAACCAGTCTCTTGATGTGTTGGAGGCAGCAGAGGAATAAATAAAGGCTGATCTTCTAGTGTGCTTAGATATACAAACAATAATATGGAGAACAGTACGAGGCAGAGGCCAGAAGGCTTGAATCAACAAAATTTCACGTCAATAACTGAGTAGGAGAAAGCGGGACTTCAATTTTATAGTTAACACAGTATTTCTCTAATCCAGCTTATAAAATGATTCAGTTTTAAATGAAAAGTTTATATTAGGCAGTAGGTATCATAAATGTACCAGAAAAATATACTTAATTTTCAATGGTGCAGTCTAGAACAAACTGTTTTTTTTTAGATTTCTCTGGGGATATTTTGAGAGAGGTGGGTTGGCTATAAGCCCCTCCAGATAAAAAATCCCGAGATTATAACTAGCTGACTTACGTCAATTTGGCATGGAAGTATGCAACCACATAAGACAGAGCACAGTGTTGTGCAGCTGAATGCGCCCGTCTAGTTTCCCGATGTTTCAGGGACGTTTGGTTGGCTATTATATTGAATATATATCATTCATAGATTCCACTTCAAAATATTTTGATCGGTGAAAAGCGATAGTTACCCTTGAATACTTATTCAGTGTAAACATTCAAATTAGATCTGCCATTGCAGGCTTGCAATGTCATGCTCCATTCTAACTTCAGACCAGTTAAGACTCGCCCAACGCGCCGTGGCATTTCCTACCTTTATGTTTATTCCGCAGCTAGCTTATTCATTGTGTTATGGAAATTAAGCATTATGAGGCCCGAACTGGAAAACAAATAATGTATTGAGCTACACTAGCGGTGACATCAGTCTGCCGGGGATACCATACACATGGTGGCACCTGGAAGTGACTCAAAATATTCCGTACCTTAACTAGTAGTATGTAGACCCAGTTTCCAAATAAGAGAGTCATTATCGTCAATACTCATTTTCCAACTAGACTCGGAGTAAGATGGGATATGTCAGCCTCCATGATTTAATGTTGAGAACTACCTACTACTTTCACTTAAGTAGCTGTTTTGTAATTTTTGGGACACAGATGAATGTGCTTTTTACGCCTTTGGGTTCGCGCCTAGAAGGTACTCGGTGGATTTTGGATCGGCTTGGAATTTGGTTGCGTATCCTACCCTTACCGACTTGATTCTCAATCTCGATCGAAATTTCACTAACGCAATGAGTTTCCTTCTCGGGTAACCGTTTCTTTTGATGAAAGCCATATTCTAGATTCAATTGATTGCAGTAACCCATTCACTCCTATTCAGCTCCACTTCACGCCACAGCCAGCCAGCATCTGACTCTCTCGAACCCCCTCTCTCGCCACTTGGTCTACAAATGCAGCATTCTGGGAGCATCGTCTGACCAGTTTTGCGTCGCAGAAGGTAGTACTTCGTCCAAAACGAATGCCCACCATAAATCGGGCAGTTCCTCCCAATCGAAGTCATTCGGCTCTAGAACTTCAAGCCCAAGGCACGTGGAAGTTGTTCTCCCAGCGAAAAGCAGTCGCGAAATCATTCTGAATTTTAGGTAAACAGCATTTATTCCAAAAATTTGCATAAAAATTGCAGAAAGGTCTTGTGATCAGCAAAACAATTTTCCCTCGAAGCTTGTGAATTAGTTAAGACACCAGGGTGCATTTTTTCGTATTTTTCAAAGACTTTTAATCTTTCGATTTTTCGAAAGGTTCTTTATTTTGTTTAAAAAAAGCACTACACCCTGGCTCACACCTACCATTTTAGCTCTTCTCCTAATAGAAGCTGTAAATTGTATTCAACGGTTTTTTATATAGTTAACACTCGGTATTTGCTTAATTCTCTCGTCTGGACTCAGGCTGGTTTTATTTTTAATATTCAGCTTCTGTACAACTTGCATATATGGCCAGCTTATCAGTTAAGATTGAGCATGCTTAGTAAATTACTTTGGGTTTTATCCCGTTGACTTCAGCACTTTCAAATTTCATGAGTAATTCTTCAAATACTTACCGGTTTCTTTAATTCCTATCTGAACCGTGAACTAAGATCTCGCCTTTTTCACGCTTTACAACGAAGTTCCCTATTTATTTCAACGGCTGCGAAAAGTGGGGTAGTTTGTGCCCGAGTATTTGACAGGCAATCCTACTATCGACAACATATTTTGCCGAGTGTTCATAGAGGTCCCTTGCCCCTGGGGTTTTTATTGAGCCCACCGAACACCCTGACCTTATAAATCAGTGAACGGCCACATATTCAATTATTACGGAAACATACGTGCCGGATAGGTTCAAATGTGTGATGTAGGTACCATCAACTTCCACCGTGTAAGCTCTGCATCTGTGAAAATGCAGTTGATAGTAAATTCTCTGGGATAAATTACGTCAGCCATTAAAAACTATAAAATACCATCCACTGCCAATCGAAGTGCAGATTTACATACTTCTTTTTGCTCGTAGGTAGACTGTGAATATAATATAGCAATTCCGTTGAAATTCCTCGCCTCAAATTACATATCGACTTTTCTGACGGACCTGAAATGGCCCGTCCCCAAGGTAAAAACTTGCAATTGACGACTGGGGGTTTTCGAGTGTATTCTTTAAACCATGGGAGAAACGTGGAGGGATTCTTTAACCAGCCTAGCTTCCGGATGCTGCTAGTTTTGTTTGTTGCTCCTTTTTACTGAGTTAAATAGGGAAGCAAAAACGCTTGCAGATCGCCTGAGGTCTCCGTACTTTCTGCTTTTTTCGGTTTTTCGTGAAATACGTGCACTTTTCTTAGATAGGTTTCCGCCTCGTCATTGGCATGGCAATTAGAGAACCCACTCTCACAACAACGCAGTTCATTTCTCAATCTAAACATCTGACGGTTTTGGATCTATCACGAACCAATATGAACTGTGGTTTGAGAGGTTGCTAACCGGCGATATAAAGCTATCCGTAGCAGTATCAGGCAGCAATGGCTCCTTCCTACGGCTGCCTTAATGACGCTCTGATTTCTGTCACCGTTGTTGTGCTCCCTCTTGACAGCAGACTGTTTGGAATAATATGTAAACCAATTTTTTTTCTTTTTTTACCTAGAACTGTATATGTGCCTACGATTTCTAGGCAGATGTTACGGAAAAAATCACAAGCCTTTTCTTCAAAAGTTTTTGACTCTTATTCGTTTGACAACAAGTGGTGCATCAGCAAAATACTACTACGTATCCCCAGTGGCACAAATAAGGATAACATAATTGACATCTACAGTCACCGACCAATCTCATTAAATGTTAACCGAAACTCTAAATTACTCGAGTATTGGAAACCTTTTTAAAACATAAAGATAATCTTCCTTTGAATATAAAATATGAAAAAGACGTGATTTATTGCGAGATTTACACAGGAAAGACTACTTTTGCTAACGTTTTATAGACTCTTTTTGAATTTAAAAGGACATCAAAAAGCAAAAGAAAAATGCTTACTATTTATTCGATCGTTTTAATTGAGAGTGGTTTTCGCAGGTGGCCGAAAATGCCGGCATTCAAAAGCGGGCTACTTGGCGTAATGGGAATATCTTGTGATAATGCTTCAGGATACTAGATACTACAATATCACTTAAGCAATACTTCCTAATCAAAACAATCCTTTCAGAATTTTGGTTAAAATTCCATGAGATCGATTGCTGACTTAAATATTCGGGCCTCGCATTTTCCCACCTTTAAGGCATCTGAAATTGTACCGCATAGGCATTTTCTGCGCCTAAATTGCTAATAGGGTATGGCTGGCTGACGGTGGCTACTGCGCCAGAAATGGCTATTCCAGTCTCACTGGTCTTTGGTGGTAATGCTCATCTGTTTATAATACTAGCTGCTTTGCAGCTACTGGCGGGGCTCGAGAGTGAACCCCCAAGGCAGAACGATACGAGTGAGTCCCGTAGCCGATCTGTGAACGTTCGTCAACCAAAGCCTTTGCGTTAATAAAACATACCTTTTGATGGATCCGCCACCCTTCAATTTATCTTTTAGACCCAGATCCATTCGAACCAGTCAGGCAGTGCTGCTTGTTGCTGGCCAGCGGCATGGTCCCAAAGCGGGAACAACAATGGTATTTCAACTGAGCGGACGGACAAGCGCTGTGACAGCATCGGTGAGCGATTTCCTTATCCCCAATCCCCTGCGTGACATTCTCGTCACTGACTGCATGTGTAGCCAGTATCAGTCATAGTTCAAGTTAATCCTCAATAAGAATTTCTATATTTAAAAAACCAAAATACTGACGAACTTAGGACTTGGTAAATGCATCAACCCCAGCAACTTCCTACTCAATTCCTAGGCGTCTAGGACGCAGATGCCAGAAGAAAATGAGAGGAACTAGCAGACGAAAAGCAGGGGGTGCTATTGGGGCATGTGGACTGGCCGTAAGGACAGTCGTATTCTATGAGGAAATGGATAGAACAAATAAAGCAGACCTGGAGATAAATACTTTGAAGTACGAATCAACCGTGTTGAATGGCCTGATTAGATTTGAATGAGGGATTTAGGGTACGGAGGGGGATCCAATTTTTGCGCAGTTCCAGTGTTGACCTTCCAATTGCAGTGTCTCCTCTGGACCCTGTCAGACATTTAGTCCGACAAAGACAAGGGAGACCGGAATGGCCATTTCTGGCTTATTAGCCGTCATCAGCCAGTCATACCCAATCCCAAGTGTGGAACACCTGGGTACTCTAGTCTGAGTTCCAGGGCACAACGGAACATAAATGTTCCTTAAGCAGATCGGTGAGCCGCACACTATCATCATATTCCCGATCGCAACCGACAAAAACAACGAGCCCGTGGTTCAATGGTAGAGCGTTCGACTCAAATGCCAAAGGTCGCGGGTTAGAATCCCAGGTGTTCCACACTTGGGATTGGGTATGACTGGCTGATGACGGCTAATAAGCCAGAAATGGCCATTCCGGTCTCCCTTGTCTTTGTCGGTTCCACATTATCAACATATGCTACACGTCGCTATGCGACTGCCTGTGAGTACTCTAGTCTGAGTTCCAGGGCACAACGGAACATAAATGTTCCTTAAGCAGATCGGTGAGCCACACACTATCATCATATTCCCGATCGCAACCGACAAAAACAACGAGCCCGTGGTTCAATGGTAGAGCGTTCGACTCAAATGCCAAAGGTCGCGGGTTCGAATCCCAGGTGTTCCACACTTGGGATTGGGTATGACTGGCTGATGACGGCTAATAAGTCATAAATGGCCATTCCGGTCTCCCTTGTCTTTGTCGGTTCCACATTATCAACATATGCTACACGTCGCTATGCGACTGCCTGTGAGTACTCTAGTCTGAGTTCCAGGGCACAACGGAACATAAATGTTCCTTAAGCAGATCGGTGAGCCACACACTATCATCATATTCCCCGATCGCAACCGACAAAAACAACGAGCCCGTGGTTCAATGGTAGAGCGTTCGACTCAAATGCCAAAGGTCGCGGGTTCGAATCCCAGGTGTTCCACACTTGGGATTGGGTATGACTGGCTGATGACGGCTAATAAGCCAGAAATGGCCATTCCGGTCTCCCTTGTCTTTGTCGGTTCCACATTATCAACATATGCTACACGTCGCTATGCGACTGCCTGTGAGTACTCTAGTCTGAGTTCCAGGGCACAACGGAACATAAATGTTCCTTAAGCAGATCGGTGAGCCACACACTTTCATATATATATATATATATATATATATATCAAGGAAATAATTTCTGAAATTATTAAGTGCAGGACATGGAGTCAGATGATTCGGACATGACTTTTTAGGGTCAGACCCGAAATTTCAATGAACATTTGGGTCGAAGACAATCAACCACTGTGGAATAACCACGTAATGCCCATTCTACAAAACAAGTAGTACTACAAGTAGTATGAATCGTATATGGCACACATATTATACCGTACTTCCGACATAGGTACTAGCTAAAAAGCCCAGACACGTGTTTCGCCGATGTTTCTGCTGCTGCGTGACGCAGCAACGAGGGGTTCGGCTCCTCAGTGGGTCCCCCAGCGTTCTCTATGCGGTTTCTGGTATATGGACTCCAGAGAATAATCAAGGAAATAATTTCTGAAATTATTAAGTGCAGGACATGGAGTCAGATGATTCGGACATGACTTTTTAGGGTCAGACCCGAAATTTCAATGAACATTTGGGTCGAAGACAATCAACCACTGTGGAATAACCACGTAATGCCCATTCTACAAACAAGTAGTACTACAAGTAGTATGAATCGTATATGGCACACATATTATACCGTACTTCCGACATAGGTACTAGCTAAAAGCCCAGACACGTGTTTCGCCGATGTTTCTGCTGCTGCGTGACGCAGCAACGAGGGGTTCGGCTCCTCAGTGGGATCCCCAGCGTTCTCTATGCGGTTTCTGGTATATGGACTCCAGAGAATAATCAAGGAAATAATTTCTGAAATTATTAAGTGCAGGACATGGAGTCAGATGATTCGGACATGACTTTTTAGGGTCAGACCCGAAATTTCAATGAACATTTGGGTCGAAGACAATCAACCACTGTGGAATAACCACGTAATAACCACGTAATAACCACGTATATATATATATATATATATATATATATATATATATATATATATATATCGCAAAGGTCAGAATCTGTCGCTGTAAATAGTTCTGAGGCATCCGCCTTAGCTCAATGTTGTAAAAGCTGCCGTGGATTGCTCCTTATTTGAGTTTTTCTTTTTACATTGTAAATTAGATTGTTACTAACGGGATAATTATCGCATGACTGTGGTTCTCAGTGAAATAGCTTTTCTCTTTCCAAAGTCTGGAAATCATGTTATGCCTAAAGATTTGTCCTTTCTTGAACCTCCAGGCCCACATCCACTTCGAAGCCGAATGCTACGAGGCAAAAGAAAGCAACTGCCCTATCCAGAACCCATTAAGCTATGGAGGTTTGTTCGACGTGAAACTGATTGAGGGTGAGGGAGATCTCTCTGAGGTGATCATGAAATTGCGGGGACTTGAAAGTCAACCGCCTCATGAAACCGGTCAGTCTCCGTAATACTACCTCTTATTAAAATACCCATGTACAATAAGGCGAACATATCCGGTGAAGCGTGTTATAGAGGTAAAATTACTTAGGTAAAATTACTATCTGTTTACTACGCGACCCATTAAAGTAGGAGCCCAAAAAACCAGGAATCGCTGGTTTAGGAGCGGATTCGATCGACTTATTTCTCCAAAACCGGTCGAGTACTCTACCACCTGAGTTACAAGGAGGCCTTGAAAGTTTTGCGCATTGGTCTGTTTCCTTTTTCTGAACTCGCGAGATGAGTCTACGGGGGTCAGACGTGCGTTTGTATTAGACTAAATGGCAAACCTCGAGTGCACAGAAGATAGAATTATTTGCTAGGCTTAGTGACGGTGACCGAACCTTCTTTGTCAGTTGGTTGCTTGCACCGAGGTTGACCCAGCCACCCGGTAGGCCAATGTCATGGGCTAATCGATATTTTCCTCGTGACCGATTGGCCGCAGTCGGACATTGATCAGGCTTTAAATAAAGCGTTCTATTACCAATATTAATGCAACCTGGTCATGCGTCTTCCGGTGTGATTATTGTATTTTTTCCCATAAAGCGCATGAATCCAAGCAGTTGTGAAACAATTTAGGAAAGAAAAGTTGGATTATCTTTTAAAGGAACTCCGAAATATATCATCTTGCATGACATAAACGAATTCAAGCAAATGCTTTTGTCAAAAACGAACCGTCGTTGTTGCTATTCGCCTGCAGATGACTGCTGTCGACTGATTTTGTATTTTTGTGAAGGTGCTTTGACAGTTGCTCAACAGAAGGCTTTTTTATTCCTAGGAAAGTGAAATTCCTAACATTTAAGACAAAAATGAAGAGAGGGACTGGTCAAGCACCGCAACTATGTTTTTATTTTTTGGACTTTCAAAATCGCACGAGAGTCGATCGTCAGCGATGACAGCTGCAGAACAATTGCTAATTGCGTGGTTCGGTAACCAATCGGCGATAAGTGTTGCATATCTAGAGGTGACTGTGCAAGGCTCTGTCTACGGGCGATAGATCAATAAATCGATTTCCAGTGCTGTCATCACAGACCCAGGATTCAATATACTCTCGGCTTCACTGAGCCGCTGATTCGATCTCATTCGATATATTGATCTGGTGCCCACACGCAGAGCCCTGCGCAGTCAAATTCAGACCTGCAGAACTTGGCGTTGGTTACTTATTGAGTCATAAAACTGTCACTTGTTCTGTTGCCGTTTTATGTCAACTCTGGCAATGGCCTCTTTAATGAGTTCGAAGCATGATAAAAGAAACAGCTTCTCCTGATTATAGATCAGTTTACTTCTGACTTACTCATACATACCCTGGAGCTTCAATTTCCATCTTCATGCAAGAGAAAAGAAGTACGCCGACAGAAAAGCACCAAATTTAGTTTAGCGTGAGTCACTTGGGGCTGAACTTCAATGATATGGCCTAGGTTCGGGACGGCATACTGGTGTAATGTTTTGCTTTGGAACATCCTTCTAGAGCCATAGCTCTCATCTCTGACGATGGACCACAGCAGGAGTGTTGAAGTCCGGATGAAAAAATCCACAATTCGGTCGAGCGAAGAGCCTTCTTCTCCTTTAATTACTCATGAAATTTCCATATCAGAATTTTAGGTAGTAGCAGTGCACGCATTTTACTAAGGTTTTTTGTTTTTTTATTGAATTGATGCACAGAAAGCCGTTTTATAGTAAAAAGTTCACTTCAGATAGGTTTATTGATGGGAAAACGGGGTAACATTGGGCGAAATCCGAAGTTTCTTACTATCCAGGAATTTTCCTACACTTTTAAAAGCTATGGATCAATGCATTTTTTTGTGCGGAGTACTATGAATGAACATTAGTATAAGCTGGAAAATATTTTAATATATAACTTCGGAAAACGGAATATTTAGTTTTGTTTCCACGAAAATCAGGTACATGCAGGTTTAAGATATCACATTGTTTTGCATAAACTAGGGCAGATTCCGTCTAAAAAATTAAGTTTTGCAAATTGATGACATATTTTACAAAAAAACGTGGTTATAAACTTGTGTGACTGTACTTTGTTTTACCACACCGATAATTAGGACCTTAAACGCGGATATATACGAGACGCAATGACACACCGCCACTTTCGCTGTCATGAAGTACGCGTAGCCTGTCAATGCAATTTCGGTCTGGAGTTGACTATAAATGAATAAGGAAACTTGAAACGAAGAAGCAGAAGATTGACATTTTATCGCAAAATCTGAGTACATATTCGGCCACTCTCTTGTGCGTTTGAACTCTAAGAACTAGACTGAGAAGTAAGCAAATATATTGAAAAACGCTCCAATAGAAAGAGAAAAGGGAGTTCTTTTATTTTCCACAGAAATGTTATCCCTACTTTTCAGTGAAGTTGAAAATCTGCTGAAACGTTCCCAGTTTTTCCTTGACTTCATCTTAGAAAAATGATTATTACGCAGACATTCGATACCGAAAAAACTAATATAGCACTTTTTAAAGAGGTAACTTTTTATAGAAAGTTTTTTAACTGATTATAGGCATGTATTTTTCTAGCTTTTCTTGGGGGCGTTCATTTTTCTCGGCAGCGAGTTTTCATGTTTGATTGAGTCTACAAATATGATCCAGACAGTCATCTGCATTAGAAATAAGTTCCAAAAATGTCACTTCTTTGGAAAATTCTTTTAAGCAATATCTTTGTTTGAAGGTTTTTCTAAACACATCGAACAAGATCTACAAGTATGGGCAGTCTACTAAAGACTGAAAATCGTAAAGAGTTCACCACATTTTCAAAGACGATCTGAAGCTCATCGTTATAGAAAACCCGAAATAGTTATACAGAAATTTAACAAAAGCATAGTCATGCTTATATACACTAAATGGTACGTTTACAATTGCACCTGAGGATTCTATTTAAATTTATTGGTCATTGAACATGTGAGCTAATGAAATATTATATTCCTGTGACGTCCCTATCGGCGCAACCAACTGAAAGCTGTTTGTCTTGGTCAAACGTATCTAAGACCATACACAATCGAAAAAACTGTCAATTCTCGTGAAACGGCGTTAGAATATACACTCGCGTGTAAGGCTGCTTGATGATGGCCATACTTTACGTTGCACTAAATCTGGAGGAATGTGTAGGTGCAAAACTTGGAAAAAGACTATTTTCAAAATTTAATTCTTCTTTTGCTGCTTTATTGACGCATTTTTGGCATGGACAGGCTTCCTATACATTTAAAACTTCAGTTTACTCAAGTAGATCGATTTTTCAACTTTTCGTAATTGGTACCTTGCCTAACAAAATTAGTATTTCTAGACAATGAAATATATATTTTTAACCATAACAAGCCTTATTTTTTCCTAACGATCGATTCTTTATTGAAGTAAAGCTTTGGGTGGCGCAGAGTGCGCTGATTTCGTGTAACGGACCGTAACGCATAAAATCCATATGATTTCGTGAGTTAAGGCAGCTACTGTATATACGCACACCTGGAATGCTAACATTGGACACTGTAAACTCTGCATTCTTTTTAAGGATATAACGATTTTTTTGACAACTTTCAAAATTTCGTGCATTTAAAAAAAATCCCGGTTACGCCAACGGAGCCCACGCTGCGCCACATCCTGCCCACCCTCAAGTCTTAAAACCATTAGAAACGACCGTTCATTAAAAGAAAGGATAATTTTTTTAGAAATCAATATTTTCTAATACAAGAATCTTTTTAACTAAAAACTTAACTTTCACTTTATGGCTATAATAAAATTTGCCCAACGAAGGATAACAATAAGGGTACTTGAGGAAAGGGATATTTAAAACATCATTTAGTCTGTTTGGCATGGACATAGTCAGGTCGGCTATAGTATGGAAAGATTCGTTTTTACCATACGCCATTTTCTTTTGATAATTGCAAAAATATTTTCGATAGAATTGAGATCCGGGCTGTGGGTAGTTTTACAAAAACAGATTGGAGGCCTGAGGCCAAGAGACTGGCAGTTGTCTAAAAGATACATTATATTTGCAAGCGTTATCAGGTTCATGGGTGGCTCCCCTTGCTTTTGCCGGCAGTGTTCATCTGCCTGTGATACTAGTGGCTGTTAGGCTGCTGGCGGTACTTGAGAGTGAACCCCAACGCAGAAAGGGACGAATGAGTCGCTTAACTGATCGGTGAGGCGTCCATCAGCCAATGTCAATGCTCTCGACCTAAACCGCTAAAACAAAAAGCTCGTGCTTCAACGGTTCTAACCTTGGACATCTGAGCAACAGGCCACGGCTTCAAGCCTCGGGTGGTGCACCACCTGCGGTTGGGTATGGCTGGCTGATGATGGCTACTAAGGCAGCAATGGCAATTCCAGTCTCCCTTGTCTTTGCTGGCAATGTTCATCTGTCTAGACTACTAGCCACACCTTGGCTGTTGGTTGGCTGTTGGCTCGAGTATGAGCCCACAGGTGGGACGGCACGTGTGCGTTCCGTAACCGATCGGTGAGGCGTCCATCAGCCAATGTATCCGTTCTTTCCTACAACTGCAGATCTGGAGCCGCGAGGTGGCCCTCCTAAGGGACGTCTGCGTGCCTTTAGTTGCCTCACCTCCAAAATTCACCTCCTCGACAGTGCCAGTACCTCTGAGGCGGCCACGTCCACAGAGGGTGCTGAGGGAGTCAAACTCCTGTTCCTGCCCTTCTCAGCCAAAGACTACCAGGCTTGTCTCCTCTTCTCCAACCCAGAGGCAGGTGATTTTGTTGTGCGTCTGACCGGTCAGGGAAAACTCCCAAAGCCCATGATCCTACCCTTGAGGTCGGAGAATGAGGGCGATGCGGCTGAAGGTGAGGGGGACGTAGGGGCGCCATCAGCATCTTCCATGCGAATCGCACCAAACTTAGCGGCAGGTTAGTTCAGCATTGACTGCACTACACATGTACTCATGAATTCATTTTCGTTAGTCACATTTCTTACTGCTCACTTGACTTCAGTTCAAAAATGTAAGTTTACCTTAAATTACTGTGTCAGGTACGTTTGGCTGTTGGTAGAAATACACCATCCCAAGCTGCGCACTGTGAACTCGTGCCCTGTCGAGTTCACTGTGAGACAATGTCATCAGTTGTGAAAATTTCGGATCCCGATTATCCGAGAACAGGACTGGCTGATGACACAGTTTATACAAGAACACTAGAAATAATAACCAAGACAATAATTAAAAAACAAGGGGACTAAATACTGTAGCAGTCTACAAAAAGCATGTTAAACCCTTCAAACCTAGCCATCTCTAAATGACAGTTTGGCAGTCTTTGCACACAGTAGGGTAGATGCATGAATCCTGTCTTGTCAGCTCAGCTTCAGTATTCTTCGGAGGCAGCTGACATGGAAGTGATTCAGCTTCCTGGCTTGGTTCGGGTAGACATTCCAGGTTTCCGCTCCGTAAATGAGTGTCTTCAAGACGACTGCTTTGTACATCTTCAGTTTGGTGTGCAGGCGAATACCGTAGTGATTCCACACGGAGGCTTGCAGCTGGTCGAAGGCCTGACTTGCTTAGTTATTTCGCTGAGCAACCTTGGCGTCGATTCTCGTGTTGCGTAACACCGTGCTTCCCAGATAAGCAAAGGTTTCCAAATTGTTGAGTTGAGTGCCGTTAACATTGATTCGGGGAACATTGTATTTTACGCTGGTTGGCGGTTGGTGCATGACCACCGTTTTGGCTGAACTGATGGTTACTCGAAAATTGGCGCAGCCTACGGCGAAGAGGTCCATGCTCTTTTGCATGTTCTCCTCGGTCACGGAGTTAAGGGCACAGTCATCCGCTAAGAGCAATTCATGTACTGTACCAGTAGACACGCGCGTTGAAGCCTGCATACGCCGACTGTTGAGAAGGTGTCCGTCAGTTCTGTAGGCGATGTGGATCCCACGGCACTCATCACGTTAGGCGTCAATCAGCATAGCAGCGAAGATAAAACTGAAGAGGTTGGGAGGCCAGTACGCAGCCCTGCTTCACTCCGTCGGTCACAGCGAATGCTTCGGGTACCGTTCCGTTGTTAGTGACGTGCACCGTCATCCCATCATGAAGCTGACGCACCATGTGCGTGAACCACTCAGGACAGCCGAATTTCTGTCCGTCGCGATTCACCGTGTCAAAGGCTTTCGTCAGATCCATGAAGAGATTGTAAAGGTGAGTTTGCAGCTCTTGGCACTTCTCTTGTAGCTGACGGGCTGCGAAAATCATGTCGGTTGTTCCGCGGTGTCGTCGGAAGCCACATTGGCTTTCCAGGAACAGTCCCTGCTCTAAGGGACCATTCAGACGATTGGGCAAGATACAGGTGAAGATCTTCCTGGTGATGTTGAGCAACGAGATGCCTCTGGGGTTATCACAGAGTTACCCGTTCATCTTCCACTTGAAGAGATGTACGATGGTCACGTCTTTCAAACCCTGAGGAGCTTGTCGTTGGAATGGTGTTGTGAGTTTTGCCATCATCCCGGGCCCGTTGTTCTCGTAGAGTTCCGGCGGGATTGTGTCGGATTCTAGTGCTTGCCCTCTTAAAATCTGTTGCACGGCCCGGATGGTTTCCAGTAGGGAAGGCGGGAGATCCAGGTCATTGTTTTTGCCCACTTGAGGCAACCGGTCAGTGGCAACATCGGAGAAGGCTGGTGAGCAATTAAGGACACTTCTGAAGTGCCCGGCCCAACGCTTCAGAATTTTTGATATCTCTGTCAGCAGTGTTGTTCCGTCAGAGCAGAGCAGTGGTGCGGTCCCCTTGATACACGGGCCGTAGATTGCCTTGATGGCTTTGAAAAAGTTTTTCATTTCATTGCGGTCCGCATACCCCTGGATTTCCTCAGCCTTTCAGATCATCCAGGTGTCCTTCATCTTCCGCAGCCGTTGTCGTACAAGGCAGCGGCATCTGAAGAAGGCTGATCTGGTGGCATCAGTCCGAAGGTCCATGTAGGCTTTGTGTAGCCCATTCTTCTCTGCGAGTAAGATGCTAATGTCGGCGTCATTTTCGTCAAACCAGTCCTGGTTTTGACGGTGTGCGCGTCCGCGGACTTCGAGGGCGGTGGACTGGATTACGTTTCGCAGTTGACATCATCGTGTCTCCATGGTGCCGTTATTCTCTGGAGTATGCAGGTTCTCCAGTTTCTCGGTTATTTGGTTGCTGAAATCAAAACAGTGAGCAGGCAAATTTCACAAAAGAGTATTTAACTTACCTGGCGGCCGCTTACCATGGGGCCTTCGTCGGGGTTGCAGTTGGAGCCTCATCTGGGAGATGACGAGGCAGTGAGCTGTCCTACCATCGGCATCGCGAATCGGCTTGGTTACCAGCACGTCCTGTCAATCTCGCCTCCGGACGAAAACATAGTCCAGCAGATGCCAGCGTCGCGACCGAGGGTGCATCCACGTGGCCTTCTCCCGCGTCGGAAGGCGAAAGAAGGTGCTGGTCAGCAGGAGACGGTGTTCCGCACACGTTTGCAGAAGTAGGAGGCCGTTTTGATTACATCTACCAAGACAGTGGGGACCCAACACTCCCAGCCAGGCAGTGTGGTCCGTCCCGACACGGGCGTTGAAGTCAACAAGGACAATTAACTTGTCCACCTTCGACACAGTCGCCAGCAGGGCGTGCAGGTCTTCGTAGAATTTGTCCTTCGGCACATCAGAGCTCGTCATTTGGAGAGTGTAGGCGCTGATGATGGTGGTGAACTTGTCTATCCGAAGAGGCAGGCAGAGGCTCCTCGGGCGATCATTGATACCCTGTGGCAGACAGGGCAGACGTCCCACGATGTCGTTCCAGATGGCAAGGGCAACACCAGCGTCACGTCGCTCTGCCTTTGGCTGGCCGCTTCAGAAGAAGGTGTAGCGGGCACCCAGCTTCTCCAGTTGACCCTGTTCACATAATCTGGTCTCACTGAGAGCAGCAATATCCACCCTGTAGCGCGCCAGTTCCCGAGTGACTAGCGCCGTTCTCCGCTCTGGCCGGTTGCTCCTCGGATTTTCTTAAAGGGAGCAAACATTCCAGGCTGTGAGTGGACTCACCCGAGCAGACCGGAGAGTATGGCGTGGGAGATTTGGATGGGGATATTGTTGTTTCCGGGAGTCTTACGGCCGCATATTTTGCGATCTGCGAGCCCTGGCCGGCTGCAGAAGACGTGATACCCAGCATTTGTTTAGGGCACCTTTTCTAGCCCCTTCCTCCACGAGGAGCCAAGAAGTGCTGTCCCTACAAAGGGCTGCTCGGACAGCTCAGACGGCTGCAAAACTCCACTATGGGTCACGGTTTTGTTTTAGTGGGAGAGTCACCCGAGTTATGCTGCCTACGGGATTGCTGTCGCGCTCGCCGTAGGACTTTTTAGAGAGGGGAGGTGGTGGGAACTTCGGGAGTCAGACCTACAGGGTGTGGAGGCACACACAACACCGGAGACCTCCACCTGGTTTGGCCCGCTGGTCGTGGCGGTTGCCATGGGTGTGACCTCTGGGACGAGCCCAGCTGCGAGGAGCCACGAATGAGAGTTGGGTACCAGTTAGATGCGGCCACAGTAGCATTCACCATCTGTACGAGATAAATGGGGTGACCAAATGCTATCTGTGTGGTGCTACTCCTAATTGGTACCCCTAAACCCCTGGGGCACTCATGAGAGTTCGACCGTCGTAATCCGACGATGTCTACCATGTGCTCCACACCATGGTGGTCCGGGGCGGTGACCTGTGCGTAGATTAGTTTTAAGTGATATTAGAGTTACGCTGCATCTACCACACTCTCTCCTCCTCCCACACCTATGTTCGGTGTCTAGACGGAGTCAAGAAGAACGGAGGCGGGAGAGGGCGCAGATGGCTGGCATGGCCGGGGCCCCTAGGCCCTAGACGCCTCTAGGCGTTCAAACACACCCCCCCCCATATTCGGCTTTTGTTATGGGAGCGCAAACCGAATAACGCCTGCCGTGCCCTGATGTGGCCCCTGTGTTGGTCCAACGCATCTACCACGCGGAACGTTTAGGAGGCACACACATGATAGTTCGACCGTCGTAGTTCGACGATGTCTACCGTATGCTCCACAGAAGGGTGGCGCAGGGATGCTGACTTGTGCGCAAATTAGTTTTACTTGATAGTAGACTTGCACTACACCTACCGCACTCTCCCTTACCCGCCTGTGCCCGGTTTGAAGACATTGTCAAGAAGACCGGACGCGGGAGAGGGTGCAGGTGGCGGGTGCTGCCCACATCGCCGGGTAAGGGTAACCGTAAGTTGAACCATTCGGTAGTTCTTACTCTTATGATATGTTGAGATAACCGCTCAATATTTAAAATCCGCGGGCTTTTGAAATCAAGCCGGCATTTTTTCTATTCTTCATTCGCATGTGAACCTTCTGTGATATATACGTCAGTTGGCCTATTTCATCCATTATATACCGAATTTTAAGGCAGTTCGCTTATTCAAACTACAATAATGAGGTTATATGACCGGTTTGCGCTACGTTTTAAGACACACTTGGGGACGATTCTTCATGATGTCGATAGTTGCAGTCTTTTGTCATTCGTTTGTGCTCTTCCAATGTTTTTTTGGTTTGTGTGCCCAATCTTATTCACGGTGAATGGAGGAAATTTTTGCAGAAAGTTATGGAATGTTACTTTCAAAGTAAAGCGTACCTATCTCTATCTCTCAAAACCATTGCAGGACTCAATACGATCTAGTTCATTTATTTTTAGTATTGAAAGTTTTCCAACAACTGCAAATGAAACGCCCCTTTGGCACTTTCCTAACATACACTCTGACTTTAGTTTCTCCAATGCCGAGGAAACGCAACGTTTGAGGCTTATGCCGGAGCTTGACTCAACCACAGAACCTTTACCCACCCTTCTGTATTATCTGTTCAATTAATCTGTCGATTTTGTAACCAAATGTCCATCAGCGGCACTCCGCTGGGCTCCTTTGATTTTGACCTCACTCTTCTTCTATCGGAGCTAGCGATGGGCCGAACGGGCGATCAGACCGTCGTCTACCTGCGCTGTCCACTTGGCAGGCAGATCACCGAAACACTCTGGCTGCCATGCGAGAATGAGGCCAAATCATCAGCTCTTCTTTACCTCTCAAAACGGTTGACGTCAAGCGAAGCGGTGGCCGGACAGTTGGCAGTGGAATCCTTAACGCCCCTAGAAATTGCATCTAGAATTACGGAGATGCTTTCGACCAC
Organism: Schistocephalus solidus; assembly: GCA_017591395.1. Lineage (NCBI taxonomy): Eukaryota > Metazoa > Platyhelminthes > Cestoda > Diphyllobothriidea > Diphyllobothriidae > Schistocephalus > Schistocephalus solidus. The sequence goes on from WEDG01006433.1 coordinate 27,611, forward strand.
CGTCAATGACTCCCAAGCCTCTGTCCTTCACAGTAAGGGCAGCTATGTTTGGTGCAGGTGAAATTTCAAACGGATTTTTGATATAATGTTTTTTTTTAAATTTAACGTAGTTGTGAAAAACTCGGTGGCCTTGGTGGGATTCGAACCCATGAAAACAAGGGCAAGGCCTTAGTACAGCAGACGCTCTAACCACTTGGGCTACGAGGCCCCGTCGGAGGCCGTGAGTTTAATTACGCTTAGGTCAAGTTAACGACTGAGCATACTGCAGCGTATGGAATCTACTCGTTCTGATGCAGTACGCTGGCTGCCCAAGCAGGATTTTCTAAGCAATCAATCTAGAATCCACTAGATGACTATCAGGTTCATTTAATTATTGATTGTGTAGATAGTGCTTCGCTACGGTTTTCCGTCGATGAGTGTTCCCATCTTCCATCTTTTAACCGTCATCATGCAGTCGTACCCAACCCCAGGTGTTGTAACATCCGCGAATGTTGAACTTCTGACCAAATAGTTGTGGGTCCTCTCCACGAATGTTGCAACACCTGATTTAAGATAAGACTGGCTGCTGACGGCTGAAAAGCCACAAATGGCATTCCAGTAACTCTTGAATTTTTCGCTTATGCTATGTTGTGTTCAATGTGTGTTGTGCGTTGAGTGGCTGACCAGTGGAATGGGATTCAGGTGGCGATGATGCCTTCTTACTGCTGGATTTTTTAGGAATCCTGGTGTGTGCGTTAAAGGGGCTAGCTTGTGTTGTGGCGCGCGACGACGGGTATGCCAGCCTGTCAGCCAATGCGCCCACTCTCGCATCAGACAACTGAACGAGAGTGAGGTATATGCAGTGCAAGTCTCCTCTCACTATAACCCAGCGCAGTTCACCGTCCCTGCACCACCCTGCTGTGGTACAGACGGTGGATATTGTCGACAACGACGGTCGAACTAGCAAGTTGTGTTCTTTGTGGTCTATGTAAGATCCTGGATGCCCTTGAATCAAGCCTTACGCATATAGTTTTAGGAGTCAGGTCGTGTATGGCCCTCGTAGACGGGCTTTTCATTCGTGCCGGCCAGTGCGCCCAACGTGCGGGAATCTAGCATGAGAGGTTGTCGACCGACTGGGTAATTCTGAGGGTAAGCTGGTTGGCTCCTTTTAAAGGTGGCCGTTGTGCCATCTTCACTAAGCGAGATCCACGCAGACTTTATTGCAATTTAATATACATAGAGTGGTATCCGGACCTTGTGTGGTTCGCTTAGACGCACTTGTGAATTTGTCAGCCATTGTTCCTGCACCCGTCTCGGTTCGTCTTGATTTTGGGTGGTGCGAATGTACAAAGAGCGTATGAGGTAAACTTTGCGCATGTCCTCCCCTTATTATATACAAAATAATACACAGCTCCAACATCGTGAGAGGCAGAGGGAAGCCGACTTTTGCGGCTGTCAAATTATCATATTCTGCGTAAGTTGCATATTATATGTGATACCTCAGGACAAGTTTACCGAAATTCTGAAAGATCTTTTCACTTTGAGAGCATTACTTAAGTATTATAGTTTGCATTATCATGCAGCATGATTTACAGGACGTCAGCTTATGAAAGAGCTTCTTTTCGCTTGCCTAAAAAACTGCATTCTGTATATAATGACAACTCGAGTAGCGCGTATTTTTACCATTGATGTTTGATGCCCTATAGTTTCAAAGAAATGTGCAGAAAACATACACGAAACTATTCTTTCTCGTATGTATTTGCTAGCAAATTACGTCTTTTTTTTAATTTTACACTTGAAAAAGCTATATTTCTGTTTTAAAAAGCTTCTCAACATGAGATATTTTTCGACTGTGAACTATATCCGTATAAGGCGTCGTATTCGTGCATTTATCAATAATTATTTTTAGGTATATAATGTGGTCCACTTCCGTTGCGGAATTTTATGAGCGCTATATGAAATCGTCCTAAAAGGATAACGAAATTTAGAGCGTTGGGCTTCTAACCACCAGGTCGTGGGTTTGATCTTCGGGTCGGGCACCACCGGGGGGTTAAGTGTGGCTGGCTGACGATGGCTAATAAGACAGAAACGGCCATTCCAGTTTCCCTCGTCTTTGTCGTTAATGCCATTTTGCCTTTGTCTCTAGCCGCTGTGTGGCTGCTGGCGGGGCTCGATTGTGAGCCCCAAGGCACAACAGGACGAGTGAGTCCTGTAACCGATCGGTGAGCGCCTATCTAGTGAAGACATTTATGATCATACTTAGACGGCTTATATGTTGCATGTGTTTTGGAACCCTACGAGCAGGTGCAAATTCAGATCGGTTTCAAAATTATACGGGAATCGGAACAGTTTTTTTAAAACTAAAAGATTGAAAGAAGAAGACGTAATGTTTAACCGAATGAATACTAGGAAGCATATTGTCGTACATTTTTTATATGAAATATATTTAATCTATAAGGGCATCAAAAATCAATTCGAAAAATCGACACTACTTATGTAACCTACGCTTATCTGAACTGAACTGCTCCAAATTAGAAATTAATTTCTGAAGAAATTAAAAAGCTAGAGTGTAGATTTTGCAGGCGACCGGAAGGAAAACCATTTAAAAACCAGTATCCTGAGGTGACAAGAATGTCTTGTGATTGTGCTATACGATAATTAATGTTCCATCCTTACCTTTCTTTTTGAATCGAAACAAAACTTCCAAATTTTGATTAAAATTTTCCAAGATAGAACATCTACTCTGTTCTTGTCATTGTTAATCACCGCTTCCTGTCGTGCGTCACTGGTCTTCATCAAGTGACGTCCATGTCTGAGAAATGTTCAGCCCCTTACCGGGGGGTGGGATAGTGAAAAATTGCAAAAGTAAATGCTGAAGAATGAACCCACAGTTCGTGGAATTTCATAATGCTCTTTTAGGGAATTCAGGAATTTGTGCGGGTTCGCCCCTTTAAGGCAGTAAAAGGATCATTTGTTATGTCCTAAAAAATACAGGAGATCGAGGTACCTGTGCAAAAGTTCTCCTACTTTAAGTAAATATAGTAAAACTTAGTATGCATTAGGTCTGTGGAGGTAAATTATAGGACAACATAAAAGTACGTCAGGTGCTTGGAGCAAGCGCACGGTAGGCATTATCACGTACATGGACCACGAACAAAAAGGAATGAACCTACTCACATCCATGCAAACCGCAACGGTCGAGAGACACGACAAAACACAAGAACTAACATTTTTTTAAAGAAAATGTAGTCAGAGAAAAGAAAATGTGAAAAGATGATAGTGAATCGCAAAAAGTACTTCCTAAAGTGCCCACTAAACGCCCATCGTACATGCCGATATGCTTTCAAGTTGCGTTTAAGTCAATGTGCGTATAGTATTTGACGTGGTATTTATCGACCTTGTCTACCTATTTATGTCATTTCGTGGTATTGACTGTCAAGCCACCAGTGTTCGCTTAAGAAAAGCTATGCCTAATTTGCTATATTGTTATTAAACCTGGTACTGATTTTTTTCGTATTTCCTTTAGGAGGGAAAAGAGAAGCCGAGGTTTCGTGTTCTGAGGGTTGAAAGTGATTCTCCAACAATCCGGGTTCCTTCGACCGTGGATGTACCAACTTCTGATGAAAGTAGGTCTTCAACCGTATTGCTGCCAATGTCTAACCTGTCAAAGGGTTGCCTGTATCATATCCATTCACTTTCCTAATTAAAATGCCATTTAACGAGCGTGTAACTATTCAGTAAACTCTGATAGAATACGGCAGAAAAGTTGCAGCAAATACATTCAAATAAGCGTAAATATTGAAGAAAACAGAGTCGGCAAACATACTTTTTTTATTACTCTGCATCAGGTCTCCACATAATATACTTCACGACTTGAGTAATTAACCCAGCATTCTGACTGCAGAAAGCCTTCCTCTAAGCTTTTTAACTGTGCGGGCCCACATAATCTAATTCGCACCCCACCATGTCGAGTTACAGCGACGAAACAGACACCCTTCTCACGTATACTCTGACCTGGTCCTTGACCCTCGGGAGTAGTTCATAATCCCTCCTCATGTTTAACCATTCCAAATAATCTTTGGTCCCTGTGCGAACACCCTTTTAATGGATTGATCAATACTGATGGAGTTATGAATATGTGCGAAAGTTCAAGTTCTAGTTTGTTTTATTAATCCGAGTTTTCGAACTCATGCAGGAGTCCATCGTCAGAGCTAATCGCAACAACAGAAAATGCTACATTTATAGGTGGTGCAAACCAATCAAGGATGAATTATGCGATTCGGGAGGTGATTTTTCGGGGCTATGTATGCTGATGCAAGATGCTTACATCGACTGATTGAGTTCCCATCCGAGGACCAGGATTCAATCAGACTCATTTTTGCAGACCGGAAGAAAACGCACGCAAAGCCCGATATCTCCGCTGACGATTTATGCGAAGTGTATATCTGAAGGCGTTTATAAACCGATGTCTACGAACTCGCCCCCCAGAGGACCAACATGGAATCATCACTATGGACATGGTAACCTCTGGCATCATTGAAGCGACCGAACGCATTATTGCAGGACTACGAGTTAGACTTGTGCACCGGCCAAAGGCTACAATGCACAAAAGTGTCATGAAAAGTCAAAGACCGATTGAATATCAAGGAGCAATCTGGGTTAGTGTATCGCATCCCCATGCCTAAACTGTCCTTGTAAATACACAGATCAAACTGAAGGCATGTTATATACACGAACATAAGCGACGATGTGCTGACAAATTATCGCCGGTAGCATACCACACCCACTAAACGGGTCATGAGTTCTACTTCGTAGCCATCAAGATAACGGCCCACGCCTGAAGCAAGACAAGCCGATAATTTTTTGAAGCCTGGCCCTCGGATGCGAACTCAATCAATCGATGTATCGATCTGGCGCCGGTATAAAGAGCCATGCGCAGTCACGTCCAGACTTGCACCCTTGATCATTAATTGGCTTTTACCCCCCCCCCCCCACCCTCCTATAGATGAAGACTTTTCTGTCATTGTTACTATCCCTGACGATGAACTCCTGCTCGAGTTCGAAAGCTCAGAATAATAAACAACTTGTTCCGGGGCTTGACCAGTCTTCTTACTTACTGCTTGAATTATATTACGCGCAGTATTGAGGGAGAAGGGGCTATCTAAAAGATCAGACGTGTGTTTCTTCGATGTTGTGACAGAGCTATGAGGAGTTTTCTTCATCGACGGGTACCTTAGTCTTCCACGTATGCTCTTCGGTGCATACTTAAGTTTCTACCGTTAAGCTGGTTAATTTCCCCAGAAATAAATTTTGCCGCACAAACATACTCTGGTTCAGTTCAAACGGTGGTAAAATCTATGCATTAACACGTGTTGTTTTTATCCTGCCCTGTTCTGACGTATGTTATTGTGCAGGTCTGAGGTTCGATCATAGAAAACTTAGGTTGGCTGCCTATGACTTCCTCAATGCCTCTTTGGGTATTCGAATTGGTTGATCGTCATTTGGTGGAGACGATACTGATTGTTTGAAAAAAAAATGATCTGACAACCAACATGCTGTAGTAGAATCGGTGCATTCTGTACATTGTTGCAGGTTTGGCAAATAATTACCCAACTTCAAAAATACCCTAGGGCCTTGAGTCAGTTGAAAGGCAGCCACCGTCCAGTCCGCCGGATTTTCCACACTGGCCTTAATCAGGTTGATAATTAAAAACTGTCAAACCATCCATAAAATGATTTTTTAGCAATCAAGAAGTGCCCGTTAGAGGGTAATATAAGCTTGCTCTGTGCTTTATTGTTATATGGTTGAGACTTATTTTCTTTAGATGGGTTTGTGTAATTTCAAAGCTTGTTTGCTGCCCACACGATAACCCATTTTTCTGACGTTCGCATGTATTAGGTGACGTAAATCCTGAAATGTTGCCCAAATGTCACAGTTTAACCCCGAGTAGAAATGAGCCCTTGGTCAACATTGTGATATCGATTGTCATGCAGCAGAATTCCACGTTAGAATAGCCTTTGAATGGCTTTCCGACCATCTACATGAACTTTACTCGGTAGAAAATGTCTACCTAGGCAGCACGGTTTTGCGATTTTTTTCCATTTCCCTTTAAATCTAGACCTATTTTATATAAAACGTGCAATCATTTTGTCTTCTTCAGTTTTATTTACTCGAATAAACGAAACCTTTTAGTTAAGCAGGGTTTTTAATGAGAGTTTTTAAGGTTGTAAAGTGCCTGTTCAAATAGCGTCGTATCTGTCCGTTGACTAATATCTCCTATCAACTATACAACCTAGTTTATACCCATTATGAAATTTAACGAACTGTATATGAAACCCTCTCATCGGCATGGAATAATGGTCATTTTCCTTAAATGAAAAGTAAGCAGTTTGTAGTTTAGAACTCTTGAAGCAAGTGCAAGAGCGGACCTGGTACACAATTATTCGGGATCTCAGCAATATTTTTTTAAAGGGGACGATGCCCTTCTTCTAGAATAAATTTTGAAGAAGGCAGCATTTTCTAAATATAAATCCAGTTCAGTCCTAATTATCCATGTACCAATGGTAGATGGGCGTTCACCGATCGTTTACGGGACTTACTCGTCCCGTTGTGTCACTTGAGCCCCGTCAGGAGCCGCGCAGTGGCTAGCGATATGGGCAGAATGACATTGCCGACAAAGGCAAGGGAGCCTGGAATGACCACAGTTGTTTTCTGTCAATGGCAGGGCTTTACGCTTGTCAAAGTAATCAGCCGGGTAGTATAGCACGGAGATTGTCTTACTTCTCCTCATACAGCGAGTAGTTAGACGTCACCAACACACCCCCTTAAGAAGGGCTGCAAGATGAAGTTTAGCATGCTCCCCTACACCCTTCCAACTTACTCAACCCAGGCACAACAGCGACAACGTTCTTTCCGCTTCCGGTCACCCTGCAAATGAACCATCGGGGTGCCGTCCAGGCTACCCTTCGGCTCACGCAGCCGGATGACGTGCGGGTGCTTAGAATGGAATGCATCGGGGTACCCGAGGGCGAGAACCTGGAACTGACGATGACAGCCTGCGTAGGCCAATCCGTGACCCAACCCCTGCCCTGTATTAACCGCACCTCTCATGACTGGCAACTCATGGCACGCATTACCGGCGCCATCTACGGTTTCAGGGGACCGATTCGCATCACCGCCAAGGCAGGGACCACCACGGAATACCCCCTTACTTTCTGTCCTTCCCAGGAGGGTGGGGCGGCGGTGAGTAATGTCGTTCTAGAGCACAACGCACAAAAACAATAGGTTTTATCCTGTGCTATTAAATGGCATAGGAAATTTCTTGGAGTTTGCTCCGAGTTTGCTCATATCCAGCTTGTTTCCCTTCAATATGCAAGATTGAAAATGCAGTTTTGTTTAGAAAAAGGCTTTCTGAGCATCCAAAACCACCCAACACACATGAGTTAAGTCATCTGCTGTACAAACCCCCGGAAAGAACGGCTTTTAGCTTCAACTTAGCTTCAACTTAACTCGGGCTATTTCCCTGTTGCATCGAAATCACTGAATTTTCCCTGTTCGTCCTTTGAAACGTTGAAGGCGAAAGGCACTTCCTTCAACCAGAGGTTCACTTCTTCGGCAGTGTTTTCGATTCCTATTGGATAGATGATTTAAAAGCTTACTGGCCTGCCCTTTCGGATGCTCACTTGAACCTATGATCAGAGGCTGTCGCGTCTTACAATAACTGCATCTCTTGCGCATCCACCACCGTTATCTGCGACTATCTCCGATGAGAGGGTCGAGTAAGGATCCGAAAGTTTTGGTGAAAATGAATTCTTGTTCCAGCAATCGCAGTGCCTTCTTCTGAACTGCTTGCTGGAATTCGCTTCTTCATTCCTTACAGCCCACGAGCGATCTTTTTCGTGCACTCTACCAATAAATCCATGGGTTTGTACACTTGACGGCCGCAGCATAAAAGGGGCGGGGGTGGGCGATTTCCATCGAATGAGATAAGGAAGGTAGCTTTGCAACTAAAATCACCAGGAAAAATCTCGAGCGGCCATAGCAGAGGAGAGACAACCTCAGGCAGAGGATTATTCTGAACAGAACCCTGGTGAGGCCCCGAATTGCAGTCTACTACAATTGCGGTGTCTTGCAAGGCCGGAGCACGCCCTGGTGGTGTCAACTCATGCCAGAAAGCGAGTCTGTAGATTACGTCAAGTGCACTCATGGGTTTTACGAACGTTGTATTGCATTTCCTGGATTAGAGGCAGCAGTGTTTGTGTGTGTTGCATTCGGTCAAGGCAAACGGATAGACAGTAGCTTCAGCGTGGCCCTGAGCAGGTGTGAGATAGGCGTGAATATCTACATGAAATTCAGCTTCGTCAGTTAATTTAATAATTCCAAGTGTGCTGAATGACTGTGATTGGCGGCTGTTGCAGCTGGATTTGCGCCCTTTCCATCCAACCCAATATGGTAACCACACAAATCCTAGTGTGCTTATGTGCACTTAGAAAACTTGTAGACTTACAGTCCTTGTACTTCCCCATCCTCCACCCCACATTCAGTCTAGTAAGCACACACCAGCCAGGATGTGTTTTAATTTTAGGCCGTCTTTTGTACACATGCAGTAGTCTGAATTGAAAAATATCACCGGTGGTAACAGACAGTAACACAGTAGTAAGCATACCTGGTCTATCTTCCGTCGTCAGCCAACGATAACCCAAATCCCAGGCACTGACGGACCCAAGGTTTGAAATCAGGTCCAGTGATCCACTGAGCATTTGGATCAACTTTGGATGACAGTAAAAGAGGGAAGATGGGACGGGTTACCTGAAACGTTCCTGGGCGACGAACAGCTCGATGCTCTTCAGCCAAGGTTGACTGTGATGGGACTACTTTCAGAGGTGGCTGGGAATCGAGTTGAGAACTGGGATACAGTTAGGTTTACCGGAGCGAAGAATGACATTCATTCGCTTACTCTATCCTAGCCGACCCTGATGCGAAGAAAGTGTCAGGATGACCGGAGGTGAGCTCGGACGCATTAACAGCTGTCACCAAGTAAGAACTGGTACCTACACTATGTGCCAGATAATCAGAGGGTGGCTCATGTCTCACATGAATGAGAGTGCCATAGAGGCCACAGTACGTAGGAGCCATTGCATCCTGACGGTCATTCTCAGGAAGGCCCCACGTACCTCGTTAGATGGAAACCTTTTAAGCCCCGACTCTTAGCGTTTCGTAATAGATTCAAGGACGCCAGATTTGTAGCGGGAATGGATTCCCCCTGTCAACCTAACTCTCCATTTCATCCCTCTGTCATTCATCTGTCGACTCTCTGAGTCTGTCACCCATCTGGTGCTGAGATTAGGTGCAGTGGCTGATGCAACGTGAAAGCTGCGATCTGATTTTTTTTCATTATACACACCCTTTCATGTACTGCACTAGATATGCGCAGACTCAGAACAACTCGAACAACGCGTACCGAGAGCCAATATGACCCTATTTTGGGTCTGGCGCACCGATAGTGCAGCCCATTTTGGGAAGCATATAGGTTACCTATGCCAAGGTCACAACCCATTAGGACATCATGACAGGGGGAATGTCGCCTTTCGTCCACCTAGGCCCTATCAACCCCCGTCGCGCAACAGCGTAATATTCCTCCCATAGATCGGCTGAACGAAGAACAGCTTCCGAAATATATGCTGGCGGGTAATCTATACTACGACGTTCTCTGGAACCAACACGTCCGGATCTCCATCTGTGGGTCGCCCGTAGTTGTGTGAATTGACACCTTGCGCCGAAGAGAGGATAATCATGTCGCTTGTTGGGACATGCGCAATTTCTGCGGCTAGTCTCATAATCCCTAATGGAACCATACAGTGGGAACCCGTCCTTGCTGTTATTACTCACACAAGACTGAAACTCCAAATCCTGAACTCCAAGGCGAACAGCGGAATTGTCCATTGCACTCTGTAATCAAGGCCTGTGGATTAACCTCTCTGTCATAGGACCTAGCCTGGGTTGTTTCTACTCAGTTCCTGACAGACCTTCGATTTTATTTAAGGTTCAAATTATAGATATCGACCTTGTAAAGAGTTGATAAAACTGCGCACAAGTTAGAGATATTTTGTAAAAAAATTGTTTATAGCGCAGACTCAGATACCGCAGTAGTCGCTCGACCACTGCACAAGTAGGGGCGAGAGATAAACACCACGATTGATAACTTGTGTGAGACGGATACCCTTCATTGCCTCCCCTCCCACCCGCCTCATTCCGTCGACAGGTCAAAATAATTCCTCCACCTCTGAATCAGTTACGCAGGTAAACTGATAATTTACGTAAAAATATCGGCTTGTTAACGAACAACTTAAAACGATCTGCCCTTATCACATCTTCAATGAACGACGCCTGAAATACCAACTGCTGATTTATTTTCTATTGCTAAGTGGTTCAGTTCAGTTCAGTTTGTTAAGGAGAAGGTGGGCGAAGACCTTTTAAAAACCTAGTGGTTCCAATGACGTTGCAAAACAAAACTCTGGTACCTAAAGAAAGTTGGAAACAAGATTGGATATCGAATTGCATGCAACAAGAATGTAACTTTCTGGTACGTACTAGTGTCCATAAAAAGGTGACAAAATAGTAGATGTATAAACACACGTTACTGTAATGAAGCAAGTACCATTAAAACTAACACACAAATTTCCCATACAACGCAATGGACCACACGTCATTCGACGGCGTACTTAATGAAGCAACTATAAAATAGTATTAATGGAACACGTTGAGCAGTGTGTTGAGTAACTTTTAACTTTCGGCTAACGTGTATATACGTCTTGTCAACGGGCCGGAAAGATCTGTGCTTTAATTTAGGGTCAAACTGGTTACCAGTTGCAATACTGTAATTCCAAAAAATCTGGCACAAAACCCTGTCTACCGTGACCAGGACGTGATACTTATATTGCTCAAACTGTTCAACTTAGGAGATCGAGCCAGGGCAAGTAGGCCAGGGTGCATAAATCCAGTCACCCGGCTCGTTCGTGACATAGCGATACGCTTATAAGCGGTCCAGCAGTCAAGTCAGAACAGTTAGCACTTCTTCCACGAAATTCCTGTTTCAGTGACTTAACAAAGTGACTTATTCTGTTTTTGCCCAGTCTCCAACTTCCGAAGTTGCAATGCTGAACCGAAACTGTCCAAAGGAGTTTCATGCTATTTACCCTTCACATAGTTACAACATCTGCTCCGTGTTTGGTATTTTTAATGCATGCATTTTTCAGGGTTCCTTGACCCTCTATAACACACTCGATGGGACAGAACACAAGTTCAAGCTGATCGGCGTCGGTCTGAAACCGGCAACTGCAGGTACTTTGAACATTAATTGCTCGCTCGGTGACTGTGTGCACTGTCGACGCGAATCGGACGATGACACGAGTCAGCTTCCCTCGCGGCGATACCATCCCTTCTCTGTGACAATACACAATAAGACGCGAAGGACTCGTATATACCAGGCGGATAGCAACCTACCAGAAGGTCTTATACGCTGCCTGAATGTGGATCCTATGATCGTCTGTCCGGGGCACACGCTGTCCTGCAATTTTGCTCTGATTCCGTCAAGATGTGGTACGCATACCGGAGTCATCTTTTTCTCCTCTGTCGTCAAGGCCAGCCGTCCGGCAAGGCACAGGTAAGAACTAAATTAGATAAGCAACCGATTTGACGGTAAACACTACCTGTCCAACTTGACATGCAGATGAAGCTTCACTGAAAAACAATCCCGCAGCACAAGTCAGGCTTGAGCGTCAAATTTCTTTACGAACCCTCACCGTTAATTGTTATTATTTATTTGCTACTCAGTAAATGTGAGTAATTTGTGGTAAAGATTATAGAGTTTTCCGAATTAAGGTTGGCATTGGGTCGTGCCGTAAATATAACGCAAATTTGTATACCTAATACCAATCGTAATTCACAAAACTCTATAGTCAACACAAGCAACTACTTGCAGTAACCAAGTAGAAAATAAAAAATGATAATAACAATTTACTGGGTGTGTTGGTAAAGGAAATTAACCGTTCAAGATTGACCCTAACTTAACCCTGACTTTTGTACCCCCTAAACAGGCCGCGCGGTAGATGCGCTGGACCACCCCGGGGGCCAGATCAGGGCACGGCAGATTTGATTCGGGTTGAGCTCCTATAACAACTTCCGAACATGAGGGGCGTAGCGGCACGCGTATGTGCAAGATCACGCCGCACCAGCCACTTGCCATTTACGGCACTCCCACTCTGTGAGAACTGACTCAAGCTTGGCGGCACGACCAGGGGAGTCTCCTGCCGTGCCAAGCACCTGCGTCCGACCCCGCCTCCGGTCTTCTTAACTTTGTCATGGCACCGGGCACAGGCGGGTAAGGGACGAGAGAGTGCGATATCTGCAGGGCAGGTCTACTACTGCTCAAAATTGACGCATGTGCAAGTCACCGTCCCTGCACCACCATGCTGTGGAGCATACGGTGAACCTTGACGGACTACGAAGGTCAAACCCTAACTTTTACCGGCCTCCACGGCCCTTTGTATATTTCGACTTGCCCAAATTGATAGATCAATAGCGTATGATTTCACGATTAAATTTGTTTGAATACATGGCCAGGATCGTCTTCAGCACTCACCTTCTGGGGAAAAAAGCTAGAGAACAGCTAAAAATTAATGTTTCTGTAGAAAGGCGCTAGAGACAAAGGGTTAGTGATAAAAAACGGAAACTACCATACTTAATCAGACAGCGCACAGTCCCTGGCGCACTGACTAGGTAAAATACTGACTTATCCAGAAAATCTTGCTCTCATTCCCGCAAATCGGAAGCTAGATCAAGAACAGTCGGTGGCTTCCGCAGCTATCTCGTATCCTATTTTCCGTGCGCTGAATAGTCTGAATAAAATCTGAAAGAACCTCGGCCTAGTTTCAAACTTCGAACCAGCAAGAGGAGAGTTATAGTTCCGACTGTCAATTATTAAAACTAAGATATTTGATCGGAAATCGCCCAACCATCTTCGGGAATTTCACGTACAAAAATTTGAACATCAAGATACGTATTTTAATGCGAAAGCATTTAGAGTCACCATGGTGAATTGGAAAAGTGTCTACGATATAAGAATGCTATAAAAGCTTAAGTATCAATTTGCCTCAACTACGGGCGTAATATGCACATTCTGCAGCAAATCCTGACCTATTCTTTGGTGCCTTATCGCTCAGCTACCTAATGAATAGCCGGCTTCGGCAAGTTTTGCGAAAAAGCATAGGTAGATTTTGAAATGATTTTTGAAGTTGAAGTACAGGAAAGGAAGCATCAGTTAGTGGTTGAAGATTCATGAAGGGTGATTTAGCCACCAGATCTGCCGGAGCCTGTTCGCTGGCCGTTTGAATAATCCTTATTCTAACTCGAGTGGTCGATCTATGTGTGTCCGAGCTGGGTGTGAGAGTTTCACATTTCCTAGTCTGCACAAAAAAACTAATAACATCTTATTGAAGTAGTGGACTTTATCAAGTGGCATGAATAGAAACCTCTTTAAGAATTCATCTGGCAAATTTTCTGATTGTTTTTTTGGCTCCTTTTTCGTTTGAAAAGGTATAATTTTACATTACGTGAAGTTTTGACTGATTTTGGATCGCGCTGCAATCCATCCTGGACAGTTGTAAATACAAAATATTCGAATAAAAAGTAGCAGTATGTGGGATTTTTTCATAAGGGCATTTCTAACCAAACATTGCTATCGTTGGCATGCCGCTTACCGATCAGATTCCGAGACGTGCTTGTCCCGTTGTGCCTTGGGGGCCAACCTAGAACCCACGAAGGCGTTCGCAGAACGACTGACAACACATGCAAAGAAAAGGAACATGCATTTACCGTGACCTGGTCCGTGATTCGTATCCCCTTGATGGTGAATGTTTCCGGTCAAAACTGATAGGGCAGGGAACCCCTTTGAGAAGGGTTGAACTTAGCGCTGAGTAACCAAAGAGCAAGGGTTAGAATCCAAGTTTATCCAACCTTATTACTGAGTACAGTTTGCTGACGATGGCTAATAAACCAGAAATGACCCTTCCATTTCAATGGTTAGGGCGTTAGACTTCTAGTCAGCAGTTCGCGGGCACGGGCCTCAGAGGTTTTAAAATCTAAAGTTGGGTATGGCTGGCTGATGAGGGCTAATTAGCTAGAAGTTGTCATTTCTGTCTTCCTTGTCTTCGATAAACTTTTCGCGATTCAGACGACCCGAATAGAAAACAGGCTGTAGGAAGGAGAACCGACATATACAAGAGAAACTCGGATGGCAGAGTGGTCCGTAGCTTACCTTTCCAAAACCACATTAAGACTTTCCTTCACTAACAAGTCGCAAGAGAGAATCCCTGTTATAGCCGGACGGTTTGATGAAAGAGAAGGAAAACGGGTTTGGACAATAAACACTCTATTCACAGCTTGCGAGCACACAGTTCTTCTCCTCTTATCAAAACTAATTTTATTTCAGTATCAGTATCAGTATATTTGAGGGAGATGTAGGTGAGTCACCTTTGAATTCCCTTTTTGTACATGTGATTGTGGTATCAAAAAAATAGTATCTCGATATGTTGGCGAGGCCAACATAGTGGAACATAGTTGAAAAGGAGCAGACAATGAAAAAAAACTCCCGGTGATATTTAGGAGAAAAAACTGTCGCCCTTGGGGGGGGGTCCAACGGGGGGCATTTCGGAGGTCACATGAATCAGCCAGATTCTCCCTTGCTGATTGCAGAGTCCGTTGAGGGATTTCAAAAGGCGGAAATATATGTCCAGATCATCCTCGGTCCATTGCGGTTCGAACCAAGGGAGAACGTTCATACACCTCATGGACGACGGTCGCCAGGTCCAGCTGATGCGAACACTCACGGTGAAGTCCTAAGCGTTCTGGAACATTCCGGCCTATGGCCTGCCAGTCGTGGGTTGGTCATTTCGCGCGCGAGGATCCCCTAGCGGGAAAATATCGACTGTTCGACTGGTTATTGATTTGGCCATACGCTTGAGTAAAGGCATCACACGTGCTCAATGCCTCACCATACGCTGATTGGCTGCTTGATGGAACAAGTTCCTTCCATGGCTGGCTTGGCCTGCTGTACCGGGCGTGCTTGTCTTTCCTTCACCTTAGGCCATGACTCCACGCCATTTCCGCTTTGAATAACAACTACATAGGCAACTGGCTACATGGTTGTGAGGTCCACACCCCAGCAGTGCTACTCAATTCGGGCGGATGCAGCACGTCTGTTCCTTATTCAGCCTTCCCATTTGAACACGTTCTCCTGCCTGAAAAGACAATACTTGTAATCTTAAGGCATAACATTTCCGATATCTTCCCTCTAAAAAGCAAACCTGATGCAAAGGAGGGAAGTCTAATGACCGTGACATCTGGCAGTTCGACCGTCGATTTCGACGAGGTCCACCGTATGCTCCACACCAGGTGGTGCAGGGACGGTGACTTGCGCGTGATTTAGTTTAAAGTGATAGTAGACTTGCGCTGCATCTACCGCACTCTCTCCTCCTCCCCCACCTGAGCCCGGTGTCAAGACAGAATCAAGAAGACCGGAGATGGGAGAGGGCGCAGATGGCTGGCGCGGCCGGAGCCGCCCCTGGGCGTGCCACCACACCTGGCTCGGATCCCACGGAGTGGGAGTGCCATAAAGGCCACATTAAGAAGGAGCCCTTGCAACCTGACTCTCAGTCCGCCAGTCAGCCACTCCACACAAAACACACATTGGGCTGACCACGCGGTCCGAGTTATCCCGTCAGTTGGCAACCTTCCAAGCCACGGCTTTTAGCGCACCGTGATAGTTTCAAGCGCGTCAGATTATTTATAGTGAGGAAAATACGCTGAGCTCTCGACCTCACTATCTCCCCCACCCCCACAATCACACCACTGTCCGAGCCGGTCAGTTGTCTGATGCGGAAGCGGGCGCAGCTGCTGGTGACCTCGTCTACGTGTACTACGTACACGACCTGGCCCCCCAAACACAAGCACCAGGATTTCACACAACAGGGGGGTTAAACGGCTTACATCTCACATGTGTGAGATAGCCAGAGGTCACGTTAAGAAGGAGCCATCGCAGCCTGACTCTCAGACCACCAGTCAGCCACTCCACACAACACACATTGGACTAACTGCGAGGTCTGAGTGTAATTGTCAGTTGGCAACCTTCCAACCGCGGCACTCAACGCTACCGCACTCTTCTCCTCCCCCACCTGAGCCCGGTCTCATGACACAATCAAGAAGACCGGAGATGGGAGAGGGCACAGGTGGCTGGCGCGGCCGGAGCCACCCCTGGGCGTGCCACCACACCTGGCTCGGATCCCACAGAGTGGGGGTGCCATAAAGACCACATTAAGAAGGAGCCATTGCAGCCTGACTCTCAGTCCGCCAGTCAGCCACTCCACACAAAACACACATTGGGCTGACCACGCGGTCCGAGTTATCCCGTCAGTTGGCAACCTTCCAAGCCACGGCTTTTAGCGCACCGTGATAGTTTCAAGCGCGTCAGATTGTTTATAGTGACATCTAATGACTTGAGGAAAACATTTTTTCCGTTCAATGGACACTGTTCCTTCATCTCAGCCAAAAAAACTAGTTTAATCGCAGGAGGTCAGCTGCCGGAGGTCAGCTGCCTTACCTCTTTTAATATCACATTCGTGGGTGTATGACTTTTATGCAGCGGCTTGTGGTCAGCTTAATGTGATCACAATTGTACCAGCATCTAACCTGAAGGGTTTACTTCGAACACCGCGATATCATCAGCGTAGTCAAATGACTGATATTTTAGTGTCGATCGACCCCTAATCCATCGAATTCACATGGGAGGGGACCAGTCAGTGACGAAAGTGACGAGGACAGAGCCCACAGCTTTGCCATGTATCCGCCGGAGAAGATTTCAAACGTCTACGAGACATGAGTACTGATGGAGAATGATTCATTTTAAATCTAAAAGATGTTTGTCTTTCCAACTTTCGGCGACTTCCTTCTCAGGTGACACTATATTCCGTCGGTCATCATTGCTGGACGCTATCAGGTAGATATCGTCAGAGTAGATAAGATGTGTTAGCCTGACAACGTCGCTTGCTCAGGCCCGACAGTTGCAGTATAGGACCAAAATAAAATAAATAATCCCCGAGGCTAAACCACCACCATCGGAAGAGGAAAAAGGGCTCAAACTGATGTAGCCCAAGTCTGTGTCGAACACAACAACCGAAATTAAACACCCCTACTTGCGCAAAGTTACTAGGTACTTAAAAGTAATATTTTGAGTGTGATGGCATACTGCGTCCTCGACGTTCGTATTCGCTGACGGGGGGAGGAGGACGATCACTGGGATAGCTTTAGCTTGCATACAGATCGTTCCGCATCAAAGACCGGCGATTCAGCTGTGAGCCAGCGCCGTTGGGGTGGGAGGCGAGAAAATGAGTTCGTTATTGCTGCGTGTGTGACTCTGTGTCCATCCGCCCCCACAATTTTGTGCGGTTCTTCATTGTGCCTAGCCTGGAATCTCCGAGATGGTTGTCGGGTTGGCCGTTTAAGGGATGCAAATCTCGTGGGCCTGTTGGTGACGTTCGCGCAAGTGACGACACATACTGCCCTGTCTGGCGAGTAATAGCCACAAGGAATACTATAATCTTGTTAATACTAGTGAGAGAGAGAGAGCTACGCTTTATTTTTAAAGTAAAGTTCCAAAAATTTCAGCAAAAAAAGGTCCTCCATTCACCGAGAAGAATCGTCCTTGAATGCGCCTCTAAATATCGATCGATTTGGACTTTCTTCAAAATGTTGCCAGCGTCTTGCGCTGATGACCTCATTTTTGTTGTTCGAATAATCAAATAGGGTTTAAATTCAGTTTTAAATGGGCGAAATAGGTCAATCGATGTATATATAGGAGGTTTCACATGCGAATGAAGAGCAGAAAAGATGGTGGCTCAATTTCAAAAGCCCGCCGTTAACATGCGATTCTCAGGTGGTATGTCAAAGAAGGAAGAGGCGTTCACTGTGAGACGTTTATTAGGTCTCTGACGTTTCTGGTAGTTTGCTCATCTACCCATCGTTAGAGCCTGGAGAGTCATGCCCACTGTACCACTCCTTGCGTTGTGTCTGTTGGACTGCCTGTTTGGCTGCGTCGGATCCGTAGCTCGCCGTAGCATGTGCCGCCATCGCCGCCCCCACTAACGGGCTGTGTGTTTGAGTCGGCCGGCCTTTCACCATGGCTTGTTCCAGCCCCGTACTCGTTGTTCTACGTCCTGGCGGTCTCCTGGCAAGAGGGTTCGTAAAACCAGATAGGGGGGCAGGTAAATTAATGTGTTGGTTGACTGAGCGGTCGGTGGACTTCCAGGCTTATTTAATCTGCTTTGACATGTGATCCTCGCCTCGACCTACGATTTCAACGGCGTCAAAGTTGAAGACGCGGCCCATCTGCGCGGCATGGGTTGCCACCTCTGACTTTGGGTCCAACCTGCGTACAACCGACCGATGCTCGTACATTCACGTTTGCAGCTGTCGGCCGCCTTCTCCAACCTATTTGCACATCCCGCAGCTACATTTAAGTCGGTAGACACCGGTCGAATTCTCCTGCTTAGGGGTAGGGTCTTTTAGCTACATCACTTGCTGACGGAATGTTGCGTGGCATAAAATGAGAGTGGTGAGCATTCCTCTCCCGTCTCTGAAGATGGGTAGACGAAACAACTAACCGAAACGTTAGACACCTAATAAACATCTCCCAGTGAAAGCTTCTTCTTCCTTTGATCTGAATCTGATCTTAAGGGGAACGAAGGATCACAAGCGGTTCTGACAACTGAGAGCAAGGTTGCCAGCCGCCTCGATGGGCTGTATTAACGGCCAGGATGACGTACATACGCTCCCCAGGCTACTATAGGCGCTAAATTACAGGAGTAAAGATTCCCGTGACCCAACCCTAACCCTGACCTCGAATGTAATCCCCAGCTTGTCTATAGCCTTAATCTTAACCCTAATCCCATCGTTGATCACAACCCTGACCTTAACTCTAACTCTAATTGGCCTAACCTTAGCAGAAAGCCACTTGTAGTATGTACGGGTCCTGTTCCTTCCTCACATCGTGAGGAAGGCCTACAAGCAAACCCTACAGTTATGCCTGTCGGAAACATGCTATGGCATCATGAGGTCCTCACTGTACGAGACAAGTGAACTGAGTGAACAACATGGATCAAAGGCCAGTTTTTCAGATCCCGAGATGGAACCTAGGACGATAAAGTCATCTAAGTACTTCTTACCCTACCATCCTTATTTACAAATCCTGTAGCCTTTATTTACTTGACGCACACAGAAATTTAAAAGACAATATCTGTGAGTGCCCTTAAATTTTTTTTTTTATGAATTAAGGGATCAAAGCCCTGACGAGGACCTAGAGCATGCCAGCTGCCCAGATGTTGCTGATCGTATTGCTTATGACATAAACATCAAAATTGACCAAGGTATGTTCACCTTTCTCAAATACCTATAGTGTGCGCAGAAACTCTTTAAACACGCTTGCGGGGGAAAATATCACTTCAGAGCTGTTATGATAGCGAGTAGCAAATGAAGTCCTAAGCAATATAATTCCGTCTCGTTATTGAGCGCTGTTCCATCCATCAGAAGTAATTACTGCTCACACATAGTTCATTTTCAGGTGCTTTTCGAGCACGAGGCGTTGACTTGCGCAACATAGATCACACTCTCCCTTGCCTCATTAATCTAAACCCGCTGACAAGACGGAGTCTTCACAACCGAAGACGTGCTTGAACGCTAAGAGTGACAAAGTTGAACAATCCATCTGCGTGGGCCACACGTGAACTGGCTTTCTCACAATCTACCAGGTTTTTACGAAAAGGGGGCCCAGTTCCCCTCTGCGTACCAATTCCACAGACGCAACATGAAGAGGGAGCTCTGGAACCCGACTCTCCTTCGTGAGCGAATCGCATAACCCAGTCAGTTGGCAGCCTTCCAAACTACGATATTTGTCTCGTCAGATTTGTTATGCTTTCCTGTGCCGTGGAGTGGTATTGGGCTGGCGCGGCGTGTCCCACTCCCCTCCATGCTGGTAGTTTGCTCATTTACCCATCGTTAGAGCCTGGAGAGTAATGCTCACTGTACCACTCCTTGCGTTGTGCCTGTTGGACTGCCTGTTTGGCTGCATCGGATCCGTATCTCACCGTAGCTTGTGTCGCCATCGCCGCCCCCACTAACAGGCTGTGTGTTTGAGTCGGCCGGCCTTTCAACATGGCTTGTTCCAGCCCGTCCTCGTTGGTGGTGGAGATTATTGGTGGCCCCCGTTGTTCTACGCCCTGGCACACGGTGGACCTCGTAGAAAGCGAGGGGTTGACTGTCATGGGCTGGCGCAGTCTCTGCGCAGCCCTATGAAGGTGTTCCGTGAGGTAATCTGGTCCTCGTATTGATTTAGTATATCTACGCGATGGGCTGTAACAGTGGTATCCTGTCACTGGATCGCGTATTATTATGTTCAGATTATTAAGCATGTCTATTTGGTGGTTCCGTAAGAGAGAGAGAGAGGTTCGTGAAAGATTGCTTTGACCAGTCCTACAAGAGGTCAGCCGCAACTACATTAACTTACAAAGATTAGGTACATTACAACGTTCTTTCGCCAGGGAACTAAGGAAACACAGAAGGAGTAAAGAGTGGAAGGAATTCGTACAGGCTCTATGTCTTCGGTGGCCCAACATACGTGTGGGCCATATTCCGCATGATCGAAAGTCTTTACGTTATGTCCTCCTTTCCTTATTCTGTTGGGTTTACTTACATATAGCTACGTCACCATTTAAGAAGTTATATTAACCACATTTAATATGGGATAGGTGACCTGAGATATTATTTAGAGGAATCATACAAAATCATATTCTTTCTTATAAACATTTAGTGAAGAATCGGATCTTCTCCAATTTTATACTCAAAGAAAGAGTATCTTTTGATTTTAAAATGATTCTTACTATGAAATTTGTGATCATCGTGTCTTTCCGCGTAATAATGCTCCTACTGAATTATACAATATGTTGCATATGGCAAGCTTTAAGAAGCCCTATCTGGTATCTTCTTAATGGCGTAGAGGACTGTAGGTTAGTACTTCCATGTAAATTATACAGCTCGTAAACTGAAAACCCTAAATGCAAATGCAATGGTAGTTTGGGCTCAAAATACTTCAAGAATTTACAAACTTGCAAACACCGGAAGATGCCAATTTTCGAAAATAAACGTTGAGGTAGACGGAATTCGCTACGAAATGCCTACAAGAAGGGTTATTTTTGGTGTGTTTTCTATATAACGCATTTCATTTATAAAGGCACCGGAAATCAATAGAAACAATCGAAACTACATTTATGATGTTTCGCAAGCGATCGAAAAGTAGTTCATTCAAACGGCGGCATCCTGGTGCGGCTGAAATATTTTGAGATTATACAGCGTGGCTAGCGGTCTTAAAACCCCTCTAAAATAATCATCTCCATTCCAAAACCTATTTCACAACTTCGGATAACATTTTACGAGATCTTTCACCGACTGTGCAGTGGAAAATGGGAAAGTGGATCTTCTGTCCCTTATCTGTTTGAATTTGTTCTTATTCTAACCTGTGGCTTCGGCTCCGCACATTTGTCCTTATGTAGGCTGCATTCAATATCTGAGTCGAAATATGGTTGCACTCTAACCTCGAATACTGGTCTTTGTAGCTATAGTCATATCCGTGATCTTCCATGGCGAAGAAGAAGAAGATGAAGAAGAAGAAGAAGAAGAAGAAGAAGAAGAAGAAGAAGAAGAAAAAGAAAGAAAGAAGAAGAAGAAGAAGAAGAAGAAGAAGAAGAAAAAGAAAGAAAGAAGAAGAAGAAGAAGAAGAAGAAGAAGAAGAAGAAGAAGAAGAAGAAGAAGAAGAAGAAGAAGAAGAAGAAGAAGAAAGAAGAAGAAGAAGAAGAAGAAGAAGAAGAAGAAGAAGAAGAAGAAGAAGAAGAAGAAGAAGAAGAAGAAGAAGAAGAAGAAGAAGAAGAAGAAGAAGAAGAAGAAGAAGAAGAAGAAGAAGAAGAAGAAGAAGAAGAAGAAGAAGAAGAAGAAGAAGAAGAAGAAGAAGAAGAAGAAGAAGAAGAAGAAGAAGAAGAAGGGAAGAAAGAATAAGAAGAAGAAGAAGAAGAAGAAGAAGAAGAAGAAGAAGAAGAAAAAGAAGAAGAAGAAGAAGAAGAAGAAGAAGAAGAAGGAGAAGAAGAAGAAGAAGAAGAAGAAAAAGAAGAAGAAGAAGAAGAAGAAGAAGAAGAAGAAGAAGAAGAAGAAGAAGAAGAAGAAGAAGAAGAAGAAGAAGAAGAAGAAGAAGAACAAGAAGAAGAAGAAGAAGAAGAAGAAGAAGAAGAAGAAGAAGAAGAAGAAGAAGAAGAAGAAGAAGAAGAAGAAGAAGAAGAAGAAGAAGAAGAAGAAGAAGAAGAAGAAGAAGAAGAAGAAGAAGAAGAAGAAGAAGAAGAAGAAGAAGAAGAAGAAGAAGAAGAAGAAGAAAAGAAGAAAAGAAGAAGAAGAAGAAGAAGAAGAAGAAGAAGAAGAAGAAGAAGAAGAAGAAGAAGAAGAAGAAGAAGAAGAAGAAGAAGAAGAAGAAGAAGAAGAAGGACTGTTTAGTCGCAGGAATCATGGCTTTCTTATTGTGAGCTTTCGAGATCTTTCTGAAGTCCATCGTTAGGGTTAAAGTCGGAAACAAAACAAGCAACAGTTATACGGAGTAGGGGCCAATCAAACACCATTAACACCAGTCTGGAGGTAGCTACGCAGGGCTCTGTATCCCAGTCCAAGATCGATAACTCGATTGACTGAGTTCTCGTTGAAGGTGCAGGCCAGTGAACAGACCTCTTCCTCTTCTTTTCTTATGCACACACCTGGAATGCGAACATTCGCCTCAACACGCCAATATATTGCAGGTGGTCGAAATGGGTATTTTGGTGGGGTTGGGGTGGGGTGGGGGTTGGGGTGGGGAGTGGGTGGGTTTCGGGGAGCTATAAGTTGGTACAAAAGGCTACAACATTGATTCAATTCTTGTAACCTGGCTCACAGAAAAATTATGTCCGTGAACATCTTTGGCCTTTTAAAGACTGCATTTTAAAAAAGACTTTCTTTCCCGTATTTGACTCTTGAACATTTACCTCTGAACGTGACTGTGTATTCAGGGCGGGGTTGTCTCAGAAGTGCTACCTGAAAGGCTATTGAATAGAAGTGAAACAAACATTGTATCCTCTAATTTTCCTTCTTTTCTGATCTCCTAAGAACTTTTTACCGTTTGTGCCCTTCACTGTCTGACAAACACCATTGAAACCCAGAATATGCGAGTTTGGGCTTGTAGATGCTTTGTTTTTTTTTTTCTTACTGGAATCAGTTTCCAGATCTGCTCAAAGTCTCAATAAAACTCAGTTGTTTATGCAGTCATCCCTTGTCGACTTAACCAGCTGATTTTTGCATTTATTTTACCCTCGAGGCTCACCTATTCGAACACTTGAGGTGTCATGTGCCTGCCTTCAAAATAAGGCTATAGCAGTACCCTTGAACATCGTGGAACGTTTACAAATTGTCAAGGAGGATATCGTACTGGATGTACGTGTCTCGGGACTGGATCTGCACGGACCAAACAGATTCGTCTTTCAAAGCTCTCTGAAGGATGGTGCTAGTGGAGAGGAATCGCAGTTAACCTACAGAGCAGAGTTTAGACCTTCATCAGTTGGTACAAGGACGGGAAGGTAAGAACTTCGTGTATCTCTATCTATCAATACAGCCTTATAACAAAACGTTTCCTGATGCAGAGATACAATTTGACTTCCGTGAGTTACTTTATACGGTAAAAGGATTCAGCATTAATTTCTCCTCTGATATTTGTGCAGCTGTGTCCATCATCAGCATCCAACTGGATCCTCTGAAATTACCGACTGGCTTCGAATTATTTGCTTTGTTTTGGTCTGCTCTGTAGAGGGGTAGGTGAAATCATAAGGTGTTTCCAAGCCTCAAAGAAAGCTCAGCTTAAGAGTGAAAGGCAGGCTATTAACTGTATGAAACACGGAGTTTTAGTACGCGATCGATCGATAGGCTATTCGCTTGCCCACTCGCATACATTTCCGTGCGCAGTCATATTGTGACTTGCAAAGCAAGCCGCTGCAAATGCCACATTGTTGTCACTGCAAACGCTTGAAAGCCCAGAAGGACAAACTACTGACCCCGGCTTTCGATCAACGAACACATGCGGTACGATAGTTTGCCTCTGCTCGTGAGTAAAAACATTATATGTTTGAGAAAGATCAGATGCTCAAGTATATTTTTCCTGTATTCAAAAAGCAGTTGCCAGCAGCATGTCACAATTGGTTTCGTAGTGCCCATGACAGCATTCGTCCCTGCTAGCTGTTGATCTCTGAAACAATTTCCATAGAATGAGAGCCTCTCATTTTAAATCACTGTCGTCAATTAACTATGCACGAAAACATAAACCCACAGTATAGCAGAAGGTTATACCACCTCGCCTATCCAATAATTGAAACATGTAGTCCGCATTTAGGTATCACCAAAAAAATATTACCCCCTTTCGCAATACTTTATAAAAGATTAAGCGGATGATATCGAAATGTATCCATGACAGCAGCAAGTTCTTTGATTCAGGCCTACTCTTACCATGAGTAATATTTTGGTCAAAAATCCATCCTTTAAATTGCGTGTTCATCCACACTGCTGAAGCTCACTAAACAAGTTGCCTTCGACACTGTTATATATTCGCCTCAAATTTCCCGAATCATCCACACATTGGATATAAATTCTGGTGCAGAATCTTGGGTGTCGTTGCTTCTGTGGTTCACTCAAGATTAAGGAACCCGGTTAAGTGCTTTCGTCTGTACGCGCGTGCATTTTTTATTGCTTCTCTGCCTTCAATACCGTTCCACGTCAACTCCTTAATAAACCATCCGGATGTGGGTATCCTGATTTGATGCACGCAGAACATCGTCTGTAATCGACAAGGTTTTCACCTCAGCACCAAACTCATTATGTACAAAGCTGTCATCTTGCCGACGCTGCTGTATGGAGCGGAGACCTGGACGGTGTAGAAGAAACAAGCGCGTAAGCTCAACCATTTCCATCTCAGCTACCTCCGCAGAATACTGAAGTTAAGATGGCAAGACAGAATCCCGGACCCAGAAGTGCTGGAGCGAACAGGCATCCTCAGCATCTAAACCCAGCCGAGATAGCTGCAAATGCGCTGAAGCGGCCACTTCGTGAAGATAAACGACGAGTGAGTAACCAAACGAATCTTCTATGGAGATTTCACCACCGATTCTCGTTGACAAGGGGGTCAAGTGTGACCCTGCGAGGACACTCTGAAGACTTCCCTGAAGCAACTGCAGATAAACCTGGCAAACTGGAAGCACCTCGCTTGGAACCGACCGGCCCGGAGGAGGACAGTGAAGACAGGAGCAACAATATATGAAGCCAACCGGATGGCCGCCGCCAAGGCCAAAAGAGTGACACGCAAGTCACAAGCGCCCCAGACTAACACCGCCAATGCCCAAGCTCTCCAAACATGCCACACTATCAACACACCATACTCACGCGAATCGACCAGGTCGGACACCTTCGAACGCAATGCAACAACAACCCAACTCCATCAACTTCTGTGCCAGCGAACACCTCCGGTGCCAACCCTGCGTCGGACCACACGACGACCACCACTGGCACTATTTACCCCACTACTTCTACTGAAGTGTGCACATCTGACCACTCATCACCACCACCCCCAGCTAGTGAGACTCGGTCCTAAACTGCTCTCATTGCGATCACACATTCCCCTCACGCATTGGCCTAGTTGTTCACCTGCGAATCCATCGCACGGAGACTGGGGAAGCAGTGCCTGGTGCTGCGACATACAGTCGCCGCGCCCACCTCCACTGTCCTCACTGCACCCGCACATTCACAGTCCTTAATTTGAATATTCATAGGTGCCTGTATGCTTCCTCTCATACGTTACTGTTCTCCTGTTATTTTTCGTCGCTATTCTTAAGAAGGATATGCTCATTGTAAGACGCGTTCTTCGGATAATCCATCCTGCTGCTGCTGGTGTTTATTATTTCCTTATAAAATGTCATAGTAAAACGACATTTCACCAGGATCAGCAATTTGCTGACCGATAAGGGTGATGATGACGATGACTACGGTGAGGACGATTTCCATGCCTTCAGCCTGAATTAATTGCTGCGAAATCTTTCTACCCCACACACCGTGACTTCTAGCATATATCCTGCCGGACATCGGCGTGTAAACGATCCGTAATGTCATTTTGACACGAAAGCTAGCGTGTAAAGAGACAGACATCCGGATACAGCGATTAGACTTGTCTTCATAATATTCATACAGTTTTATGCGAGCACATTTATTCTTGCGCCATTGTTGCTGAAAATCTCGAAAGGATGGTTTCAAAATAAGGTTCTCTCTTCTTAATTATCTCGTCATACTTGCCCCCTTTTTATCGTAGACAATGCAGCCATGTTCCAATTTTCAAATTTTAGCATAACCTTTCACAACTCCATTGTCGGCGAGTTTTGGTTTGCGATCGCTCTCAAAGCGCTGCCACCGAAAACTGTGGATGTACCCCTAATAGCCTGTGAATTAGGCAGGTAAGCACCATGGAATTATCAAATGCCGTTTTTTAAACAAACGCACACCTGAGCCCACCTCCTTCAATTTTAAGCCAAGGCAGCTTTTAGACTGATTCGATGTAATCTCGGCACGTTCCTTACTGCATCGCTCTATTTGGCCGCGTCAACGGTTAAATCGATGACAGGCGCTGCGAGCATTCATCATGTGACAATCTCGGCGGCCTCATGATTGGCTATTCAGGGCTCTGTCTGCCTTGATCCACCAACCGACAATCGACCTTTACAAGGCATGCCAAATTGCTTGGCTGGAGGTCAACGCGCACATGTTGATGTCACTGGTTTCGACGGTGATGTGCGTCCGCTCACCCAAACCCCAATTATAGAAAGCCTCCCGCCACGATGAGTGAATGGAGATGCAGACAACCTCTCCCAAGATGAGGACGAGGATTATACGAATAGGCGTCGTCGTTTTCAAACACTGTAGACTGTTATGCGAAGCCTTGTGCATGGTAGAATTTAATGATACCCGCTCCTTGTTTGCGCCACATACTCTCGCGTATGATGCGTTAACTGAAAGTGGTATTTTACCGGTGCCGTTTAGCAAAAAAGGCAGGTTGCAAGCTAACTGGTTAAATGCTCTCTTCATTATTATATTTTTGCACGAGGAGTCCGGTCATAATGCCTATTTGACGCCGTAAATTTACGAAGATTTGCTTTTCTTGCTTGTGAAAGCAGAATATTTAGGTCCAATTAGGAATTTCAGACCTTCTTACATGGTTTTTCGTAGTGGCTGTCGCATTGATAAAATCGATATCTTCGCCATTCATTTTTGTGACAGGTTTCCTTGACACAGAGGCAACTTACTGCATTTTACTTTAAATTTTGTTAGTTAATTGTGACCAGAGCGTTGGCTGTACTTAAGCCTTCCCCGTGCTGTCGTGGGTTTGAATTCCTCTGAGGTCGACAAGTTTTTGACAAATGGGTCAAAACCCCTTTTAATTGTGACTGGTTACTCAGCAAACACTTCTTCATAAGCTACAAGAAACTTTCACTAGTCCAAACTAAGGTGCAACTACTGTGTATCTTCATTAACGCCTTCATCAACTGCTCGCAATGACCGGTCTAGTCATCTCAGTCAAGAATACTTCCAGGGGAAATAGATTAGTGTTCACTCAAGGCGCATTCTGCTTTAACTGAAAAGACCGGTCCTGTAATTTCACCCTTGCCACTCTCCCACGAATAATTCCTCTTTTCATTTTAAAATAGATGGCTACTGTTCTGCCTTCTTCTTTACTAGATGGAGAACCAAGAAAATCACGCTGCGAAACCCCACGGCGCAGGACTATGCGTTGTATCCTGAACTGACCAATCGGAGAGCTTTTACGATTCACTTTGTTCGCGAACCGCAAGGCCTCTGTGGCGACATCCAATCAGAACAAACACCCATGAGCCAGCGTAGCGTGGCTTCCTCCGTGAGCTCAAAGCAATCAGGCAGTTCTCCGGTGCCCTTGGCATCGCGTCAGCCATACGCGCAACGAATTCTGCTACCGGCACGCTCCAAAATCCGTGTTGGGATCAAGTTCATACCGGTTGAGTTGGGAGAAGAAGATCATATGGGCGAATTGGTGTTCAAGTGCCAAGAGGTAGAGCCTCTGGCGATAACCTGCCTTTAATTCCTTTCTATTACGCTCGAAGGCGGAACCTTTGATCTATTGTTAGCACACATCCCCTTTGGAGCAAAGTCACCTTTCCCGCACTTAAGTGGGGATGGGTAGATGATGTAAACTCGTTCCTCACCTAGTCTCAGGGATCTCAGTGTTGCCTGCCATTTGGAGACACTTTCAAGCGAAACGGACGGACACGGGCAGTATAGAGGGAGGAGCATCTAGAGAGTCCAGAGGGCCTGGGATGACCATTGCTGGTCTAGAAGCCGTCCTCATCCAGTCATATCCAACACCTTGGACTTGGATAACCTGGAATGCAAATCTGCATTCTTTGGTTATTGGGCTCCAAGTCTGACCGAGGGTTCGACCGTCGTAGTCCGAAGATTTCCACCGTAGGCTCCACACAGGGGTGGTGCAGGGACGGTTACCTGCGCGTGGATTAGTTTTGAGGGATAGTAGCCTTACGCTACAGCTACCGCACTCTCTCATCCTCCCCCAACCTGAGCCCGGTGTCATGACAGAGTCAATAAGGCCGGGGGCGGGAGAGGGCGCAGGTGGCTGGCGCGGCCGGAGCTGCCCATAGGCGTGCTACCACACCTGGCTAAAATCCCACGTAGTTGGAATGCCATAAAGGCCGCATTAAGAAGGAGCCATTTCAGCCAGACAACCACTCCACACAAAACACACATTGAACTGACCACATGGTCCGAGATTTCCCGTCAGTTGGCAACCTTCCAAGCCACCGCTTTAGAGCACCGTGATAGTTTCAAGCACGTCAGATTGTTTTTAGTGAGGAAAATGCGCTGAGCTCTTGACTTCACTCTCTCCCCCACCTCCACAATCAGACCACCGTCTGAGCCGGTTAGTTTTCTGATGCGGAAGTGGGCGCAGCTGCTGGTGCCCTCGTCTACGTGTACTACGTACACAACCTGGCCCCAAAAACAAAGGCAATAGGATTTCTCACAACAGGGGGTTGACCAGCTCACATCTCACATGTGTGAGATAGCCAGAGGTCACGTTAGGAAGGAGCCACCGCAGCCTGACTCTGAGACCACCAGTCAGCCACTCTACACAACACACATTGGACTGACTGTGAGGTCTGAGTGTAATTGTCAGTTGGCAACCTTCCAACCCACAGCGCTTATTGCCCCGTGATATTCTCAAGCTCAGATCACACATGCAACAGAGGAGTCACGTGGAGAAAGAGTCGAGGATCATACTAGCCTCTAAATCAGCTTTCCAGACTGAGAGCATGTTTGTTGTGGTGTTGCGTATGATAATGTGAGGAGTGATGCAGTGTTGTGGTATAGCCGGTGTTGTTCTACAGCAGGTTTTCATGGAGACGTATGTGACCTAATAGGCCCATGCGGTATGTGAATGTGCGTGGGCAGTGCGGACAGTTGAGTCGGATGTGGCGGGTGTATGTTGGTGCTCCTGGCACTGGTTGGCCGGTCTCTGTGCGATTGATTTGCAAGTGGCCGACCAGGGCGATGCGTGATGTGCATGTGCGGTACTGGTAGTCGAGCACATGGTAGGACTATTGGAAATGTTGGTGGTTGCGCAAGCTGTGCTGGCATCGCAGTGGATTCCACTATCGTGGATGCGCATGTGACCGAGCAGGCCCATGCGATGAGTGAATGTGCGTGGGCAGTGAGGGCTTTGGAGGCGGCGATCCCTGCTGTGTGTTTTGTGCTCCAGGCACTAGTTCACCAGTCTCTGTGTAATGGATTCGCAAGTGACCGACCAGGCTTATGTGTGAGGTTAATGTGCGATCGCAATTAGGACAGGTTAGTATTGAGTCCCCATCGCTGGTACTGGGGGCGGTGGTGGTTTTAGAGGTAGCAAGTGGAGTGGGACAAGTGTTCGTCACCGTGATCGGCGCAGGGAGTGGAGGAGGGAGAATGGTGTCGATGATCGCGGACGGCAGGCATCGATGAAGTT
The DNA here is from genome assembly GCA_017591395.1 of Schistocephalus solidus. Taxonomy (NCBI): domain Eukaryota; kingdom Metazoa; phylum Platyhelminthes; class Cestoda; order Diphyllobothriidea; family Diphyllobothriidae; genus Schistocephalus; species Schistocephalus solidus. The sequence goes on from WEDG01006433.1 coordinate 57,831, forward strand.
GTTATCAGTTGTTGGGGTGGTCGTCGTCGTCGTGGGGTCTGAGGCAGCTGTGGCAGAGGTTGATGTTGAGGGATTGTTGTTGCATTGAGTTCGAAGAAGTCCGACCATGCCGATTCGCGCACGGAATGTGCGTTGACAGCGTGGGCACGTTGGCAGGGCTTGGGCATTGGCGGTGTTGATCCACGCTGCTTGTGACTTGCGAGTCACCATTTTGGCCCTAGCAGCGGCGATGAAGTTGGCCTCATAGATTGCTGCACCAGTCTTCACGGATCTTCTCCATTCCGGTATATCGTAGGCGAGGTCCTCCCAGGTCACCGGTTTAATTTGCAGTTTCTTCAGAGATTTCTTCAAAGTGTCCTTGTAGCGTCGTTGTTGACCTCCCTGTCGGCGAGCACCCGTAGCGGCATCTCCGTAGAAAAGTCGTTTGGGTAGTAGCTCGTCGTCCATTCTCACCAGATGGCCGCTCCATTGCAGATGCAATTGCCTCAGCATGGAATGGATGCTGAGAATTCCGGTCCGCTCCAGGACTTCCGTGTCCGGGATCCTGTCTTGCCATCTCAGCTTCAGTATGCTGCGGAGGCAGCTGAGATGGAACTGATTCAGATTCCTGGCTTGGTTCGAGTAGCCGGTCGAGGTCTCCGATCCGAAAAGGATTGTCGTCAAGATTACGGCCTTGTACATCTTCAGTTTGGTGTTCAGGCGAATAGCGTGGTGATTCCACACGGAGGCCTGCAGCCGGCTGAAGACCTGACTGGCTTTGGGGATCCATTGAGCAACCTCGTCGTTTCTTGTGTTGCGTGACAGCGCGCTTCCCAGATAAGCAAAGGTTTCCACATTTTTGAGTTGAGCACCGTTGACATTTATTTGGGGAACATTGTATGCCGCACTAAGCGGCGGTTTGTGCATGACCACCGTTTTGGCTGTACTGATTATTAATCCAAAATTTGTGCAGCCTTATGCGGATCCCAGGCTGTTCATCACGGTAGGCTTCCATCAGCATAGCAGAGAAAATGAAACTGAGGAGAGTGGGAGGCCAGTACGCAGCCCTGCTTCACTCCGTCGGTCACAGCGAATGCTTCGGGTACCGTTCCGTTGTCAGTGACGCGCGCCGTCATCCTGTTACGAAGCTGACGCACCATGTGCGTGAACCGCTCAGGACAGCCGAATTTCTGCATGACTTTCCACAGTCCGTCGTGATTCACCGTGTCAAAGGCTTTAGTTAGATCCATGAATGTAGTGTAGAGGTGGGTTTGCATCTCCTGTCACTTCTATTGTAGCTGGCGAGTGGCGAATATCATGTCGGTTGTTCCGCGGTGTTTTCGGAAGCCACATTGGCTTTCCAGGAGCAGTCTCTGCTCTAGGTGACCGTTCAGACGATTGAGAAAGATACAGGCGAAGATCTTCCTTGCGATGTTGAGCAACGAGATGCCTCTGTGGTTATCACAGAGTTGCCGGTTCCCCTTCCGCTTGAAGAGATGGACGATGATCGCGTCTTTGAAATCCGGAGGAACGTGTCCTTGACGCCACATCTCCAGGAAGAGTGTTGTGAGTTCTGCCATCAGCCGGGGCCCGCCGTGCTTATAGACGTCCGATGGGATTGCGTTGGATCCCGGTGCGTTACCGCTGGAAATCTGCTGCACGGCCCGGATGGTTTCTGGTAGGGAAGGCGGCAGAGCCAGGTCATTGTTCGTGCGCACTTGAGGCAGCCGGTCAGTGGCAGCATCGGAGATGGCTGATGAGCAATTCAGCAAACTGTTGAAGTATCCGGCCCAACGCTTCAGAATTTGGGATTTCTCCGTCAGCAGTGTTTTGCCGTCAGCGCTGAGCAGCGGTGCAGTTCCCTTGATGCAGGGGCCGTAGATGGCCTTACTGGCTTTGAAAAAGTTTTTCATTTCATTGTGGTCCGCATACCCCTGGATTTCCTCAGTCTTTCGGGCCATCCAGGTGTCCTGCATCTCCCGCAGCCGTTGCTGTACAAGGCGCTAGTATATGAAGAAGGCTGCTTTGGTGGTGTCATTCCGAATGTTAATGTAGGCTTTGTGTAGTTCATTCTTCTCCGCGGGTAAGTTACTGATGTTGGCATCATTGTCGTCAAACCAGTCCTGGTTTTGACGGCGTGCGCATCCAAAAACTTTGAGGACGGTGGACAGGATGACGCTCCGCAGTTGACACCATCGTGTCTCCACGATGGCGTTATCGTCTGGAGCATTCAGGTCGTCCAGTTTATGGGTAATTTGGTTGCTTAAATCAAAACAGTGAGCAGGCGAATTTTAAAAAAATAGTATTTAAGTTATCTGGCGGTCGCTTACCTTGGGACCTTCGTCGGGGTTGAAGTCGGAGCCTCATCTGGAAGATGACGAGACGGTGATCCGTCCAATCGTCGGCATCACGGATCGCCTTGGTTACCAGCACGTCCTGTCGATCTCGCCTTTGGCCGGCCGCTTCATAAGAAGGTGTGACCGACCCCCACCTTCTCCAGCTGACCCTGTTCAGAGAATCGGGTCTCGTTGAGAGCATTAATGTCTGCCTTGTAGCGCACTAGTTCTCGAGCGACTAGCGCCATCCTCCGTTCCGGCTGGTAGCTCCTAGGATTGTCTAAAATGGAAGGAACATCCCAGGCAAGCAGAGGCAAGCAATGCTGTCCCTAAATAGGGCTGCTCGGACATCTCAGACGGCTTTTGAACTCCACTATGGGTCACGGTTTTGTTTTAGTGGGGAGAAAGAGAGCTACGCTTTATTTTGAAAGTAAAATTCAAAAAATTTCAGCAAAAAGGTCCCCCATTCACCGTGAAGAATCTTCCTTAAATGCGTCTCAAAATATTGATCAATTTCGACTTCCTTCAAAATGTTGCCGGCGTCGTGCACTGATGACCTCATTTTGTTGTTCGAATAAACAAATAGGGTTAAAATACAGTAAATAATGAGTGAACTAGACCAATCGACGCACAAATAAGAGGATTCACATGCGAATTGAGAGCAGAAAAGATGGCGGCTCAATTTCAAAAGCCCGCGCCGAGAGCGAACCGAGTTAGCCTGGGCCGCCTACGGGTGTGCTATCACCCCCACCGTAGGACTTTTAGAGGGGGGGGGGGAGGTGGGAAGTTCGGGAGTCAGCCATACCGTTTGTGAAGGCACACACAGCACCAGAGACCCTCACCTGGTTTAGCCCGCCGGTCGTGGCGATTGCCCGGGATTTGGCCGCTGGGAAGAACCCAACTTCGAAGAGCCACAGGTGAGAGTTGGGTACCAGTTAGATGTGGCCACAGGAGCATTCACCACCTTTACGGGACAAATGGAGCGACCCAATGCTATCTGAATGATGATCCCTCAACTAGTACCCCTACACCTCCTGAAGTTTTACCACTGAGTCACGCACACACTGCCCTGTCGGTTGCAACCGGCGGTATTCATATAACGATGGCTAAAAAGCCAGAACTGGTCCTCCCAGTCTTCCTTGTTTTCGTGGGTATTCCTTCCTATACGATTAGTGGTCTTGGTAGGACTGTTTGCCAGGGCTCTAGGTTGTGTACCAAGGTGCAAAGGAACAAGCAGTTCCTTTAATCCGTTCGACAAACACACTTCTCAAGACACGAAATTTCTGCAACCTCACGCTGCACGATGGATATAAGTTTTACAGCTGCAGACCTCAGTCGATTTACAGTTATACGCCACCTACCAGACCGACTACGAATGAGATTTTATGCAAGAGAGATACTGAATTGCCTTTTCCCTCACCGCCCCCCTCAGCTCGAGCACTGGCGCTTCAGGCTAATCGGCCGAGGAGACCTGCCGAGCCTACGAGGGACGCTCTCAACGACTGCGCAGATTGGACGAGCAAGGACCTTCCTCATGCCATTCTTTAATCCCCTGACGTATTCGGTCAATCTCAGGGTCCTTCTAAAGCCTTTTGAAATCGCTCCTCCAGAGGACTTGGGCTGGAGAACAGTTACCGAGACCTCACAGAACTACCGCCGAAAAGACGGTCCGCCCCAGTTTGAGGCCTTCCGACTGTTGATAAACCAGGAGAAGTATGTTCTTACACGGTTCTGATGGACGCTTCAATTTATTTGCTTGTATGGGTTAGGGGGGGATTGTTTCGCAAAATATTTATTCCTTTTTTACACGAAGTACAGCCAAACTCTGGGAGAGTGCCCTTGTTGAACACACTGGAGTTTATCGAACTAAGTCGGGACTAGTAGCCGCTTAAAAAGGGAACACATTAGGTGCATAGTCATGTGCGTGTGCAGGAAGTGAGTGGTAATTTAACCAACTTGCAATACCAGAAGCCGTTTTAGCAGTTGTTCGTGGACAAGTCAGCCTCAATGTTCGATCTGTTTGTGAAATATACAAAGGCTACTGGCGTTATTATGAAGGAACGAATGAGCCACGAAGTGCAGGCCTGATTAGTTTTTACTTCGAATTTGTGCCATGGTTAACTGGCGTTCATTAGCACACTCAAACAAACTACTTTGCGCTACTGCAGTACAAACCTCTTTCAACCTCTCCCCACCACGGAGAACGGGGTTCGAAATTGCAACGTGTGAGTAAACAGAAAAGATATTTCGCGTAGGTTGTAAGTTGGTAGCGGTCAGAAAAACGGACACGACGCAAAATATGCGTAGAGGCTTGGGCTGGATGGGGAGGACAGACGGGATAATGTGCAGGAACGTCAGATGCAACCAAAGGCAGGGGAATCGCAGGAAGCAGCGTGGCGAGTATAGGAGGCCGGCATATTGGGGGTGACGAGGGAGAGTCAGGGTAAGCCACCTTCTAGCGATTTATTGAAACCAATCGATTGCGAGCGCCGCACGACAAAATGAAATATTTGACGACACGCAATAAGGTGCGAAAGGGTCCCTTTTGGGACGACTGTACTGGCGTACGTATGCTGTCCGTGCAGTGAAACACAAGAAAAAAAGGTTACCAAGTTAGGGCCAATGTATGAATTGCTTGCTGGAGCGCGTGGTAGACTTGATCGGGGATGAACCATTTTTTGGCTCAAGCTTTGAACATATCCAGTGGCATTCCTATCGGCTAAGTTTTCACGCGACCTGACAACTCTATTGGAAGTCGTAGGTATAGCTGTAAGCTATTTAGGTAACAGAGCACTCTAAAGCGGGTTTGACAGTGATACCACCTTGCGCATTACGTCTCATATGTTTTAATTCATAACCACTTTGTTCTCCGTTCCTCTAAGGAGGCGATGGGGGATGCTACAGTTTAAAAAAACCTTTTCTTTTGGTGAACCAAAAAAACATATGTTAACAATGATAAGACTTCGCATCGAATGTTCTTCGTATCGGCACTTTGTCACTCATTCGTTCCTTTTCACTTGACTGGCACGGAGATGTGCTGTCATTGTTATCGGCAGTTTTGTGCTGCACTACAAGAAAACGGTCGATCTCATTGAATGTCTGTAAATAAACATCCAGTGATAATGATTACATTAAAAACATTCCGCAAAATAAACCGTTTTCACTAATTTTTCCCAATTTCGGACGCGTACCGATGACGACGCTGGATGGCGTGATAACGGCTGCTTTAAGCGTATCAAGCAATCACGGCAGACAGCCCTTCTACCCAACAAAACTTGCGAATCTGCACCGAAATGACGGGCCTGCAAACACCAGTGCAGTTAATGAAGTGGCACTCACTGATTAAGTTACGGAACATGATTGTTCCGTTGTGCATTGGGGCTAAATCTAGAGCCGTCGCAGACTAAGAAGTCAGTAATGACCATTCCGGTCTCCCTTGTCTTTTTTGGCACTCTATTAGTTACATATGTTACTAGTCGCTATGCGACCACCTACGGGGGCTATAGATTGAGCCCACAAGGCACAAGGGGATAAGCGTGTTTCGTAACTTGATTGGTGAGCACCACTTCGTCATTGATCTTTCCGCCAATCACCGACAGGACCACGAGCCCTTGACTTATTGGTAGCGCATTCAACTCAATGTACAAAGATCCCGGGTTCGAATCCTAGGCGGTCCGCACTTGGGATTGCGTATGACTGGCCGATGACAGTTCATAAGCCGGTAATGGCCTTTATAGTTTCCTTTTTCTTTGCCATTATGCCATTAGTTGCACTAGTGCAATTTTTTGTGAGGCCACACCAAGCGATCATCTACTAGATAAGTTAGGTACAGGAAACTCGAACGGCTATGATAAAATCTCCTGCTTACAAAGAAATATTAATCTATTAGAGTTAAATTTACAAAGCTATGTGAGTCAGAACCTGTACTCGAAATTCGCATTTTAAGCAATTTTAAGTTTAACTTAGAGATGTGTTAAAAGTTCTTTATCAAGTCTTAACCAAGGGGAAAATCCCCAGGCACAATTGTGATAAGTTGAGTTGTTATAATTTTAGAGTAAAACTTGCGTGAAATATATGTTTGGAAAGCATTGTTTTGTACTAGTCATTCGGAAAATAAGGTGACTGAAGACGTTGTTAGGACAGGATACACCATACATCCTTCAACATATATTTGAATTTATAAGGCCATCCCAAGAGGAGACACCATAGATCATTCAAAATATATTTGATTTTATAAGGGTATCCCAAATATAGAGTAGCCATTTGTTTACAGAGTATAACTATTACAGGGGATCAGAAAGAAGGTTGTTCAAGAACCCGTATCCTACCATGAGTGAACTATCCTGGGCTTAGGCTGCAATATAATCAGTAAGACAACACTACATAAGGAACCTGTTCGAGTCGAAAACGCATTTTAGCATTTCCGTGAATATTTCATGAGATAGGGAACCTATTGTATGATGTCGACTACAGAGACTTCAGGAAAACCGGAAGCAGATGAGATCATTCGAAGGAAGCGTCTTAAAGCAGGAGAAAGTACCATAAGATCTGGAAAGAATGATAGGGCAATATGGGCATGTGTAAATCGCTAGGTTCTGGACTGTGGACTGTGGAGAGAACCTACAGGTCGAAGGTCACTACACTGGGTCTGTCGCCTAACCAGGGCCGAACGCGACTATAAAGGAGCGATCGATAAAATCAAAGATCGGCCGAAGACCCAGTAAATCAAGTAGGCTGTAAGCCGAGCTTCTACTACCACTCGCATCAAATCAGCGAGACCGGGCAATGGTTTGCTCAGTAAAAGTTTGGCATTATAACCCACTTTAAAGTCTTTAGAGTTACGTTTAGGTCTACACATTCGACAAGGTAACTATCTGCACAAAACTATCTATATGCTCCAGTTCCATGCCCTGAGTTGTGAAAAATTAACACATCAGGTAAGTTCGCGTTCATTACTTAACCCACTTTTCCCTTCCCTTTCAGAAAAATAACTCTGGGTCCCCAGGAGACAATAGACATTCCAATCTCTTTTGCACCTACAGAAATGCGCGAGTACGATGTGTTATGCTGTGTGCAGCTGCGTAAAGTCCATCCCGAGGCCGGTCGAAAATGGCCGCATGGAATGACGGAAATTGAATGGTTCACTCCAATAAAGGTATTGCTTTTTTCCTCTGATTTGGCTACTATGTAATTACCGGTGTCTCAGGTGCATCACATGTGAACTGAGCGTGGTAGTCAGAAGCTGCAGGTGACGTTACTCGGCGGATAACTCGTGCAGCAGGCATGCGTAGACGCCAAGGTCCTGCAAATCTATGCCGTTTATTACGGTACATCACACTTTCTGGTGCAGTCAATAGTGGTACTACATTTCGTTTCAATAATTTTAACTGTCAAAACTCCTTAATTTCACTTTACCAGTGAAAAATATACACGGTGGATATGGATCTATAACAGACTATGATTAGCAATCACCAGAACACCATATTAAGATAAAATACCCACTTTGATGTTTCGGCGTTCCTCATCTAGAACGAAAATTCGGACAAGTGACTAGAGTTCAGTGGATATTACTACGAGGGGCCTACTTTCAGCTCAAAGTGAACGCAAATAGTTCAATTTCTTCTTCTTACTTTCTCAGCTGACCTGGTGTGGGGTCATAACTCAGGGATGAAAGTTCGGTCGTCACAGGCGACGGTGTCAACCGTGCGCCCCACGCAAGGGGTGGGGCACCAGTGAGTTGCACCGCATCTGCCGCACTAACATCGCCCATCCAGCCTGCATCGATGACAAGACAAGGTCAAGACGACCGAAGTATCCATAGGTGCAGCAACGGACAAATTTAACCAGCCCGTCTTCATGTACCACACAGAACCTGGTCTTCGTTGCAGGTGCCAGACTTCTGCAAGAGCGAAATGCACTTCATATGTGTGAGTGCCATTATGGCCACATTGCGAAGGAGGCATTGAAATCTAACTGTTGCGATTGGCGGACTTACCCCGTTAGTCGGAAATCTTCCAAGCTCTGACTCCTAGCGCATCGGGATGCTCCCATGAAGAATTTCACTGTGTTGTTGTGGGTGTGAATTCTCCAAATGTCGAAATTTCTCTCTATCTCTCTCTTCCATGCACCGAACGACTGTCTCCGCCTGTCAACCAATTAGTGACGCACTTGGGCGCAGTGGCTGAGGCGATGTGAAGGCCTACGGCCAGGGCGTACCATCACACGCATGTCCGGCAGCAGTTATGTGCTTACGCGAGCTCAGCACAACGCGATAAACGCGTGTCACGAGCCAGTCCCATCGCTGTTTTGACCCAACGCATCTGCAGCCCAGGTTTTTGTGGAGATGAGTCGCTCGGGGATTACAATGCTCTTTTATTGTCTAGACACTCCGGCTCCAACCTCGAGCGTGCTGTCCGGGGTTTGGTATCGACAGCAACCAAGTAATAAATGGCCAACCCAGTATTCCTGTCTTCGACAGTAAAACTCCTCTTTTCAATATCAGCTCCTGAGTTCCGATATTTCTATTATTACTCCCTACTAGGTTGCACAAATGTGTTTAAACAACTTCTACGGCCCATTGTTGTACAGGTGCATCTTTCTGGACATTTCATAGAAAGGCATTCTTTCATTATCTTCGTGCCTCGACAGTCTTCAGCCCTCAGAGGTAACCTGTATTAACAAACCAATCTCTCTCTCTCTCTCTCTCTCTCTCTCTCTCTCTCTCTCTCTCTCTCTCTCTCTCTCTCTCTCTCTCTCTCTCTCTCTCTCTCTCTCTCTCTCTCTCTCTCTCTCTCTCTCTCTCTCTCTCTCTCTCTCTCTCTCTCTCTCTCTCTCTCTCTCTCTCTCTCTCTCTCTCTCTCTCTCTCTCTCTCTCTCTCTCTCGTGACCCACTTACCCACAGCGAACAATTCAAGAGGGACTTATTTTCCACATCGGTTGGCTTGTCTAACAGTTTTGGCGGACGCAGAAGTGCAATTCCTGAGCTCGAAATGACTTCAAACCAGGGTGTTTCAGTAACTGAACGTCATCTTCCAGCGCCATTACATTATAGCCTAAAATTTTGTAGACACCTCCAGCATAGTCTCGACTTAGACTACATGGCAGACATTGCCGACATATTGAAGAAAAGACACTAAAGACTCCAAATAATAGGTTGACTGGTGACAAAATAGCTCAGCGACTCCATGCCATGCAGTCTGCGTTATCATAGACACGAAACACATTCTAAGACTGACGATGGGCAGGCGCATCGTCCATTTTGTGGGTATTCTTTGATGGCCTCGATTGTCAAGACCCGTGTAGAGAAACGTATAGATTTACTTAGCGGCCAGCTGGTGCCTCTGTTTTTCAAGGAAATACAGGATTCAGACGACTTCTCTATTCGCGCTGGAAGTAAGAATTAAAATGCACCAATATCCTGTCACTCTGTCCTGGCTGCACCTACTGTTTTACTCGGCAGATGCGTGGGTGGGGATTGCTTATATGCTCCCCCCTCCCCCCACGCCCAACAGGACATGGAAACAGGAACCGCCGTAAAAAGATGCTTTTGCGCTATATCTCAGCGAAATTATGGTTGGAGCTGGAGATCGGGATTAACATGAGGCCATCTGTATTAAGTGGGGAGGGAGGCGTTCAGTATAATTTTAGACATTCCTATCCCCCTGTTCTTTCTGGCGGGGACCAAATAAGCAAGTCCGACCTCTGGAATTTTGCCATTTTGCCCGTAGCTCAGCTAGTGTCTTGTAGAGCTGCGATGCTGAAGTTTCCATCGGTCCTCCCTGTACGGGATGCAAGTAACTCGCGGCTCCAGTTGATTATTTACGTTTGGGTGTTAGTTTACACCGACCCTGCTCTGAGCGCCTGTTGCAAACCTTCGCGTGGGGCACGCATCTGTACAGATTTACAGTCAATCACAGCTATGCAAACTGGCCAATAAACTTGAAGGTTGATGCAGACATGCTCTCGCCTAAGGCGCTCTGACATGAGCCCCGGTGGTACTCCGGCGCCTGTGCCGGCAATACCGGATGTGCATTTCCTGCTCAGCTGCCAATTTGCTCCAAGCTGTCCTATTTTCAGTCTATACAGAATACAATGCTTTATATCTCTACCGATGTCCAGCACCTTCTCCTCCTACTCGGAAGCTGGCTTAAAGGTTGTATAAGTTACGGCCTGTCCATGGCCTTAGTTGCCGCGACTATTCACCCATGTGCAACGCAAGACTGTCGAGTGGTAGTGTTCTTTTGAGGCCAGTCACGACAGTTCGACGATATCCACCACGTGCTTCAGCAGGCTGAAAACACATGTAGTAACTTGTGACGCATCTTCGGAGCTCTCTCTTCCTTCACCCACCCGCGCCCAGTGTCATGATAGAGTCAAGATTACCGGAGGCGGGGTCGGGCGCAGGTAACTGGCACGGCAAAATCCATACCTAAGCGTACTATTACGCGCCTTGATCCACAAGAAACATTTGATCAAGGTTTTAAGTATAACAAAAAGGATGGAAGCGGCGGCACGGATCACAGCTCACACAGCCTGGGCCTCCGTACCACACAATCCACTGTACACTTGTGTGTACGTACACTTTATTTTGCACAACAATAAAAGGGGCAGCATTTCAGATCCCAGCTCTCACAGCATGGGTCTGTGATCCACTCCGCCTATCATATATCATCTGGTCATAGCATACACTGACTGGACCAGGATTTGCGTATATCATTATGGGCGCGGCACCGATCTCGCATGTAGTTGAGAGGCCACATGGAGAGCAGCCAAAGAACACATTTCTCACTTACATGAGAGCTGTCGGCGATTGTTGGTGACGGGGGAGTGCATGTGTGATTCCTGCGTTGATGGAGGGACTGTGATGATGTGGGTGGGTCTGCGGTGATTTACCGCGGAGCTTCGTGGAGACGCATGTGACAAAGTAGGCAGATTCGGTGAGTGAAGGTGCGTGGACAGTGGAGGCGTCGGCTTCTGCTGCATGTTGATGCTCCGGACACTGGTTTGCCAGTCTCGGTGCGATGGATTCGCAAGTGACCGACCGGGCCGATGGCAGTGGAAGGGGTTGTGGGAATGGTGACACGGCCCTGGGATTGTGATTACGGATGACGAGGGTGACCGACTTCGTTCGCACCGCCGGGGGCAAGAACCTAAGTTCTCTGATTCGGCCCTAATTTATTTCTTCCTTTGAGCTTTATCGAAATACAGGGTTTATGAGAATAGACATAAACCCGTGTAACAGTTTAAGCAGGTTATGTTCAAGGAATGAATTCCAATGACTGAAAAATTTGCACAATGTTCTTCGATCTTTTTTATAGAGGATGTTATTCTGCAAACGGAATCATGAACATAATCTTTGACATCTATTACAACAGCCTTTCTAGGGGTGCATCACAGTGCCCAGTTTATGTTCCGCGGTTTTGAGAGATGGGCTGAACGCTGCGTAGTATTTTAGCAAAATTGCGTGAAGATCTGCCCATGGCGGTAACCCTTGGCATGGAAGTTTGCGCACACGGTTTCCAAACATAGGGAGGGTAGAGGTATCCTTGAATTTCGCTCGTTGGTACACCAGCAGGCATTAAACCACGGTTTTACGCATGTGAGACCCGGTGCATTACCTACCACACCGTGTGTCTAACGATTTGAATAGTAATATAAAATTAGCGCAAAGTTGATTCGACTGCCAATCACTTGTTATGTTTCTACTAACAACTTGCAGGTGAACGACAAGCGAACGTCTCTCCACTGCCAAGCAAACCCGAATAAGTACGTTGTCCCTGGTTCAATTTTGACATTTCGCTCCTTCGCTAAGCCGAGCTGAGTTCTCCAGTTGATAAAACTTGACAACCAAGTTAATGGTCGCGTACTCGCGGAGGTGAATACGGCGCACTCATGCACACATGAGCACTGGGTGCGTGCAACTCAGACATGGTAGACTACACGGAGCGGAAACACGCAAGTGGAGATGGCAACAATGGGATACAGGGTTAGATGGTGCAATCACGTCCTTTAGAAACATTTGGGTTTGTCAGTGTTTTCCACCGCGCGATTATAAGCACTACAGACCGGGGAAAAAATGCATTTAAGCGTCGTAATGCAGCGAAAGGAAGCACACGAAAAACAGTCGAAGAGAGAAACGTTCGCCTTTGGACATTGGCATGCGCGGGGAGTAGCAATGTAAGGTCCTGAAGTTTTATTGGCCATTCGTGTCGACCAATCAGCAATCGATGAATTTTAATCTTCTAATTTATTGGTCGAAGGGTAATCACACGTCCTCACCCACTGCGCCATCATCGGCAAACGAACAGCACAATGCACCGACTTCAGCTGTCTACCAGCGAGTTCAATCGTCTTGTCACGTGATCCGTATGCCTGGAACGACCGACAGGTCCCTTGAGACCAGACATACAGATGCGGTCCCGATCAATCGCTTGTGGAGCTCTCGTCTTCGACCCACCTTGATTTATTGCTGCATTTTAGAAGTAACACTCAAGGCGTGCTGACCAGGACAAAGGCAAGCGACAGCGGGAACGATAACACTCCAGTCGCGAAGACTACTACTGGTTATGTAATCGCGTGGGGTTTTGACTGCGTGTCCATAAGGTATTCGACTTGGCGCCCCAAATAAGCCGTGCGCGGCACTCATCAGATTGACTTCCTTGTCTATGATGACAGCTTGAAAGGAGCCTGCTCTGGGATCACATCTTCCGGAAAACATACTTTATATGGCCCCTGAACAGAACATGAGAATACTGATCTCACACAATACGGGTGGCTTTGCGCCTAGTTCGAGTGAAATTATGGTTCGGTTTAGGGGAAGGCTTAAGGTTATGGTTAGGGTTAAGGTAAGTGTTAACGTTGAGGTTAGGGTTGTAATTAGGGCCGCAGTTTAAGTTTATATGAGAGCTAGGACAAGGGAATATTCTCCCTTCCTGACATTATGCATCGGGCCCCGTTATTAATTGAGCGAGTCGGTTCTCCTCTCTTGTCCTGTTTAGGAGCCGTATACGTAATCCTTACCCATCTCCCCTCACACGATGAAGCCTTCCATAATATTTGAGAGAAAAAAATCTCAAAAATTCGTAAGATTCAGCAAGTGAGGCCTAGTGCTCAAATGAAAGGGACGAATGTGAGTTTGAAGGTGGCATTCTGGTCAAAATGCCTCCTCTTTTCTCTTTCCTAGGTTATACATGTGAGCGTTAGCATTCAAGCCAGCAGATTCCATACCCGTGGTCAAATAGTTGGAGAAGAGTATGGCTCGTCACGTGATCCGTGATCGCCCTTTTACCCTTGTTACTATACCCGATCGTAACCGAGAGAACATGTCGATCGGGGCCCGGTGGGTTAGAGCGTTGGACTTCTAAACAGCAGGTAGCGGGTTCAAGCCTCAGGTGCCACAACACGTGGGGCTGAGCATGGCCCGCTTATGACGGCTAATAAGCCAGGAATGGTCATATTCGTCTCAGTTTTATTTGTCTATAGTTTTATGTTGCCTATACCGCTAGTTCCTGTGCGTCTGCTGACGGGAATCTACAGGAAAAGTGTTTCCCGTAACGCGATCGGTGAACGCCCATCTAGCACCGTATATGCAGAATAACCTCACCGAAAAATTCAACATATACTGAGCGGCTGAATTCAAGTCTTTGTTAGCCGAAAGGTAAACACTTAATGCGTGTAGCTTTATTTCATGGACTTATCCTGCCTGCAAGACGGAATATCGATATCGCCTCGTTTCCGCTGCCTGGGCGCAGCAAAGATGATCGCATCACGGACGATTTAAATTTTAAACAAATTGATACAATGTTCGCTTAGTATTTTCAAAAGTAAAGAGTAACAGATGACAGCCCGTTACTAATTTCAGAATAAGCAGTCATTTTGAGTTGGTTTCTGTCTTAGTCGGATCCTACTAGGACATTCGCAGAGAACTGTTGAAAGACGTGGCGAGTCAGTTCCGAAAAGGTGTCGAAAAACTGCATATAGGTTTCTTGCTTACTCCCACACTGACTGAGCCCACTAAAGAAGAATATAAAGGCATGTTCTCGACAATATTTAACAATTGGGATGTTCAAATACAGGACCAAAGTTCTTCAGCTAACTTCCTACTGTTTCCTGAGTTTACTACATGCAGGGAAATAGTAATATCCAGGTATCCTCACACATTTTTGGTCCCGTTAAAGGCAACTGGCAAGTTTTTTGTTAACTTGGAATCATTTAACTCAGAGGTTTGAACAAGAAAATGTTGTGTTGGAGCTCCTAAGTAAAGCGTCCTGTAAGTTTTTGAGCCTAAAACAGATATTACTATTATTGATCTGGCACGGAAACCACTTACGTGTTGGTTTGTTTGGGCTTTCGAATTAATACAGGGGTCTATCGTTAGAAATGGCGGTTGGACAGGTTGTTTGCATTATATTCAAGGCGTATATATTTCCGTGCCCCAACCCTTACCCGAACCTCGACTCTAACCCTATTATTTAACACTAATCCTAAATCTAACTCCAATCCTAGCCTCGCGTAGAATTCAGCTCACGGTCTTCCGTAATATGGGAATTACCTATTTCCATGTCCTACCGAGATGAAATCAACGGCAGCAGGAGAACCAATGACAGTTATTGATCTCGCGGCCGCATACTGGGCCCTGCGTTACCGGTCGTTAATTGGTTGACAACTCGCTAGAACTGTCACTTTTTCAGTGGCGGCTACTGCTGCTGCTCCTGCTGTCACGTCTGATGATGAACCCCTATAGGAGCTTAAAAGCCCAGAGAAATAAACAAGTGTTTCCGGTCTTCGATCCTTCTCCTTCTATCTTACTCACACATGCACCTGAAGCTCCAACATTCGCCCTTCATTCACTTCTTTGTTCTTCCTCCTTCTCAAGGGCCTGCCTGAAATGCTCGGCGTCAGCGCAGCACCAAATGGTCTGTTTCTTCATGGTTCTGGACCACTGGGCTCAGATGCCGCTGCCATAGCCGCCAGTGCAGGGGAGAATCGACAGACACCCATCAGAATCGTTGGTACAGCTTGCACTTCTTCCGGCTTCCGGCTGGAATTAAGCCTCGCTGGGCACGTGCCCTTAGGTCTGCGAGACCCCGCGATGTCACTAAACCGTGCTCACTTGAGTCGGCGCGACAGCCAGAGACCAGTCAGTGCTGAAGGCCAGCGCCCGTCAGCGAGGTACCAGTGACCCCGCCTCCAGTGACTTCACCTGGCTTGTCAAGCCTGTAGAGCCGGCTGCCTACCGGTCCGCTGGTGAAACAAGTCTCCAAGGCGCGTTTGGGGAAAGTCTTCTGCAGAAATCACTGCAAATGCAGCTGGAACGGGAACATCGTGACACCAAGACCGGTCTCGTGTGGCTGACCTTCAGTGTCCTCTTCACCCCCTCGCGTTCGTTCAAGTAAGGTTCTCCGAGTTACTTCCCCCTCCTTCCTTCCCCCAAGCGTAATGTTGTGCCAGGGACGTAGCCTCTATTTATAGCTGTATTGGAAGGCTGAACTCAGAGATTAATATACTCAGATATAGGCCGTAGACGCCAGCATTTCCGCCTAGAAGCATCTACATTATCGTCAGCACCGACTGGGAAAATAAGAACGGCAGTGTGGATTATTTTTGACTGACTACCCACTTATGGTAAATTCTGACGCGATGGAAGGAGGGAGGTGTACTCGGCGATACTCCATGACCCAGATGTTTAGAGCGCTGGATGTACCAAAACCTTGCCTTTTGTCGGTGGTTCAAACATTGCCGTAGTCTTCGAGTGTCTTCAAAATTCAGTTGGTTAGTTAAAGCAAAAATGTCCACTGTTTGTCGGGTTAACCCCTGCTTAACTCTGAAAGATGGCATGTTATCTCACCGATTGGTGACTGTTCTGTTCTTTGTATTTTCCAATATAATATTATACCTCTGAAGTCGAAACTTACATAGGTTTTTCACTGCTGTTCCTTTCTCATTTTTATACATTCTTTATAAGAAATCTGGACAATGAATGCTTGTCGACTTCCCTAATGAACACAATTAATAGGGTTAAGAGTAGGGTTGGCGTGTAGGTAGTTGTGGGTATGTAGGCGTGTAATACGGTCTAATTCAGTGCTGAAAACCAGCTCACTTGAACGATGACGGTGGACATGTGATTTTTTTCATTGCTAACGTGTTACCGCCCTTTTCCTCCCTTTAAAATTGCCTCACCCTTATTGCCACCGTTCCACTGTTACACGTCGACCATTGTGTTAGTTAGGGGGAGGAGGGGTAGTCGCGCAAGCATTCATTGCGGGAAATCCGTCCACATAGAAAACCTACTGAAGAGAACGCAGGCCAGTTAATCAGTCTGCTTTTTTCGTTGAAAACTTGCAGAGATGGTTGGAAAAATGCGCATTAAGAGGTGTAAATGCTTCTAAGATCTGCAACCTCATCTGCGTAATTTTTTAAATTTCGCCCGTTATTTCACAAATTTCGGCACTTTTATACGATTTTTGGACGCGGCAACCGCCAATTTAAGGATGCGTGCGGCCGTCGAGGCGCACAAAGCGCCGCCGCCGAAGTTTCACCGGCACGAAGTTACGCCGGTCACGGAGACCGCCGCCCACCGGCTTTCGGTGTGCCTTCACTGACCTTAGGCGCACACCTAACTGTAGAAACCGCCAATAGAAGGAGAAAACGTTAAAAAACGCATTTTACTTGGCGTGCGAATTCAAATCTACAGACTGCTTGATTTGTGGCCGGATTTAGCGGAAGTCAATAAATGGCTTTTTCGGTGGAAAAGATGCATGCTTGAGCGTTAAGTGTAATACTCTATCAGTGAGCAAATGACACGTTGTCCTGTCGGTTGTGCTTGATAATATTAACTAATGTGCAAAGGTTGTTCACCAATAAGGTCGGAGAACCTGTTCGTCACGGTGCGCATTGTAGTTCGAGTCTAAAACACTATGGGCAGTCCCCACGCAATAGTTATGATGCAGAAAAAGCACAGGTAAAGACGAGGGAGACTGCGATTGCCATTTCTGGCTTATTAGCCATCGTCACCCAGCCACACCCAGGTTCTGATAACTTGGAATTCGAACCCAAACCCTTTTGTTCATTGGGAATTCAGTCCAACGCTCTACCATTAATCCACGGGTCCGTCATCCTGTCGATTGCGATCGGGATTATTAACTAGCTCGGGCATTTCGTTCACGGATCTGGTGAAATTACGGAGCCGACACATCCCCTTGTGCATTTGAACTCAATCAAGAGCTCCGGGTATATAAAAACTGGGGTTGGGGCATAGTTATCTTGCAAGGACAAATAAGCCAGACCTGCTCATCCAATTTCCCATTGTCTTTATCGCTATTCCATCTTGCATGATTATTGTCTGCCAGGGCTCTGGCTTGAGCTCCAGGGCACAACAGGACGAAAAATGTTCCGCATTGTAACCCGATCGGTAAATGACCCATCCACCATAGTGGGTGTTGTGCCAGGTACTCGAAGTTTGGCAAGTATCAGCTGTCCTCCCTCGGCCCTTAGAACCTACCTTCTCCCCTCGATGGACGGGTCAGCAACTAAAGAGCATTTTGTTTACTATTACCACTATGACCGAAGATGTTTTTTAAATGTTTCACTTTCTATTGTAGGCTTCCAGCCACACTGTCGATCAGATCAAGAGCTGGGGCCGTCTGGAGATTCCTGCTTCAGCTTGTAGCAACCGAACCGTCCTACGATGACACAATTATATTCTATTCTCAGGGCCTCGGTCGCCCGGTTCAAGTGAACGTCATGTTGAACAGCAAGAACTCGTGAGTTTTTAATGGCTAATACTTGTCCTTGGCATACTACCTGTGAGTTTGTAATGGATAGTATTTGTCCTTACCAGCATGAGTAAGTCCCCTACATACTTTCCGTATCATGCAGTGCGTTTTGCTTTGGGCAAGTCGTGAGGAACACGCGTAGCTTGCAGGGTCTCTATGCTAGGGAGCATGCGTATTCAAGTCCTCGTCCCCATCTGGTCGCAATCAACTAAGCATACCCCAGCCGCTGGGCACGGATCAGGGTGCGCGTATGCCATTGGCTGGGATCGTGTGAGGTCCCGTTTTCGTCGGCTGCTCTGGTTACATCAGACATCGCTGAACTACAGAGATAAGGAGCAAGGATCCATCAAAAAGTATCGCCAAATGGTAAATGGACAAAATAATGCATGTAGAATCGAAAATCCAAATGCCGTACAATAGAACTTAGAGGATTTTCAGTATCTGAATGCGCCAGTTCGGCATAGAGACTGTCGTGTTAACCCTCAGGCACAGGGTTTGCAACGGGCTTATCAGGGACGGCACATCAATCGTGATCGCACAAGAGCGGGTGAGACCAGGAAGCAGTTGTTATCTCAACGAATGGCGATCGAACGAAAACATGGATGAAAGCAGTTAAAAAGAAGTACTTCCCGAATTTCGCAGTAGAAAAACCAGGGCGTGTGTTTATAGTGTTATATCATGTCTGAGAGAGCTAAGGAGAGTGAACCTGCGGTGTCAGCTGCGTCGGAGCTGGGTCGAGACTACTTGCATTTAGTAGTGCATGTTGACTGAAGCTGGAGACTATCAATGTGCGCAAAAAGCCGTGGCTTGGAAGGTTGCCAACTGATAGGGATAACTCAGACCTCGCAGTCAGCCCAATGTACGTTTGTGAGGAGTAGCCGACTGGTTACCTGATAGTCAGGCTGAAATGGTTCCTTAGTATTGTGACCTCTATGCACTCCAACTCCGCGGGATCCGAGGCAGATGTGGTGGCACGCTTAGGATGACTCCGCGGTATTGGGAGAATGTCAAAGACTGAAGAGAAACCAGTCCACAAAAAGGCCTAAACGCGCGACTGTTCGCTTCTTACGCGCACGTGACGTGAGGTCAGACTGCACGGGCAGCATACAGTGCGCCCTAAACTCAATCTTTCTACTTAATTAAGGACGAGGTCACGCACTCTTTGCGACCAAATTCCTAGGTGGTTAAAACTGTCCCGGGTGCCGTGCGGCTGTGTCTTTGGGAGCTACTAACTGGCGAACTACCTGGTCTCTCAATTTGAATCAGACTGTAAAAACTGCTGCGGTCGTCGCGACAGACAACGTCCACCGTGTGCCTCACGCAATGGGCCTAACACCTTTGACTTGCGAGTGAATTAATTTATCTCGGGGCAGACTTGTGCAGCATCTACCACACTCTCTCTTCTCCCTCACTTACCAGGCTTTGATAGCGAGAGACTGTCAAGACGACCGGAGGTTGGCTCGAACGCAGTGGCCGACAAAGCTAAACAGCCCGTATGCGGGTGCCACACGGGACTTAGTCACCCAGCCTATCCCAGACTTTCATGGTGGGGGGTCTGGATCTTCCAGGCATGCGAGTGCATAAAGGCCATATTATGAAGGAGCCACTGCAGTCCAGGAGGACCGAGTTTATCCCGTAAGTTGGTAGCCTTCCAAGCCACGACCATTGGCGCGTCGTGATAGATTCAAATGCGCCAGATTTATTACAGTGAGGAATGCGTTGGGTTAACCAGGGAATGGATTCCCTCATAGTCAGTCTCACTCTCTCCTCTCTCCCATGCACCAGTCGACTGTCCAAGAATTTACAGTGGTACAGGAACTGAGAAGGCATGGAACCTATTCATTTTTAGTCCCATTCCGCTTCAAGGAAGGAGCGAAGATGTTCATAATCTAATTAGTGTCTTGTTCCAGTGATCATGTTTCCAGCTTTGTGATTAGTGTCTGAGTCAGCCAGGAGTAAGAAGACAGCTTTCGTCTTGTTTGCGATGATGAAACCTGTTGCACCTTATGCTGGTCTCTGTAACTTTTAGTATAGATATTAAATTCACAGGAGCTACCAGAAGAGGGAAGTTAAATTTTAGGGTTTCCAATCAGAAGGCTGCACACTTAGGGTCGAGTATTCGTCAAAATCATTACCCAAGACCGTAAAGCAAAAAATATCCCAGGAGCAAGCTGACACAAACGTTATGCCAAAAGGGCTGGAGAGGTAATTCAAACGTCCCTCTTTTTGTCCATAAACACTTCTCGATTATCAAACATGCGACTGGCTGCACAGATCGTAGGTCTTCCATCCCAAGATATCAGCAAAATGGATATGTTCATCCTAAAATCCGGATAGGTCGATGCAACCCAACTCCCATGTGGTTCGATCTCTCCTATCTTAACAGACACGCCGTGAGTCCATAGCCCAAGGGTAAGAGCCCGGCTTGCTGATCAACGGACTCGGGGTTCGAATCCCAGGTACGTAACCTGCGATTAGGGTATTACTTCCCTCTCCTCTATTTCCTTTACCATGCACCATTTGACTGTACGGTGTTACGGTAAATGTCAACAAATGTCAACAAAATGTCAACAAAGATACTGAAATGTGTTTTCGATTCAAAAAGCTTACTAAGGTAGGGTTTTATTATTATGCAGCATAATCCCAAGCTATTTCAGTCACGTCAGGAGGCCGGCTTCTGAACGAATTACTTTTTAAACACTCGCAAATGTTAAATTTTGTAGGAAATGATTACTTACGTAATATGGCTTGTTACATTGATTTTCGAGATCCTTATAAATGCAAACTTTATTTATAGAAAATTTACACGCACATAGTGTTTCCCATACTCATTTCGTAGCAAACTAGACCTTACTTTAAGATTATACTTGAAGAAAGGGTATATTTTGGTTTTAAAAGGTTTCTAATTATGAAATGTTTATCAACATGAAATGTTCAAATATATTTTCGAGTCAAAATGCACAAAAATATCATTTTTTGTATTCTATTAGCAGCAAATTACGTTTTTAGTAACCATTATACTTACAGAAAGGGTTTCTACTACTACTACTACTACAACAACTACTACTACTACTACTTCTACTACTACTACTCTTACTGCTGATACTACTACTGCAGATCGGATGTCTTATGAACGCACATTTCGAAGATTTTACAAAGTTCATAATAAGAATCTTTTTTAAAACTGAAAGATACAATTTCTTCGATAATTAAATTTGAGAGAGGCTAAATTTGTCACCCACCTGAGTATAAGAAAGAATACGTTTGTCATATTTTCTTTGAAATATGGTTGAATGGATAAGGACTTTTAAGAGCACTGATAAGATTTTTACCTAAAAATTAGTCATTTCTTCAAAGATGATCGTTTGCAGGTGGCTGGAAGGAAGTTCGTTCAAAAGCCGACATCCTAAAGCGGTTGAAATAACTAGAGATTAGGCTGCACAACCCTTAGGCTGTACAACCCTACCTGAGGAATAGTCTCGAAGCAAAAACACAGTTCAAAATGTAGGTTGACAATTCCTGAGAGGACAAATCTGCTGTACTTCAGGAACGCAGCACTGAGAGTTTTGGTGTTATCGTCGAGGAGCTAAGCTTTCTGTTGGCCGGAGGGAAGATTTTAGGTTGGCTACTGGATCCAGTCTTACCTTCCGCAGTCTAGCCATGTTTTATCAGTGGACTGTGAGGGGAGCCGAGAGAGAGGGAGGGAGATATAGAGAGAGAGAGAGAGAGAGAGAGTGAGGCTAAACAAGTTATTCAATCGACGGGATGTCGGCGCTCATCATTCTCTTGCCCCCCCCTCCACCAGGCAGTGATAGGTTCTCGAGAGTCACCCTACCCGAAACTGTCTGTCGCGCGACACGTTGGGTACCAAGGGCGACCACAGCACACCTCCGCTTGCACCCCTAAACGGGCCGCGTAGTAGATGCGCTGGACCAACACAGGGACCACATTAGAGTACGGCAGGGTGCATGTGCCCAGCATGGGCACGCGTACATGCAGGCTCATACCGCACACCGCTCCTCCACTCCGTGGCAGATGCTTAATCTGCGCCCGAACCCGACTCCGGTCTTCTTGAGCTATGCCTTGACACTGGGCACAGGTGGGTGAGGAAAGAGGGAGTGCGGTAGATGCATCGCGAGTCTACTATCGCTTAAAAACTAATTTGTGCACAAGGCACCGTCCCTGCACCACCCTTCTGTGGGGCATACGGTGGATATCGTCGGATTACGATGGTCGAACTGACTGGTGGCAATTTTTATGCTGGAAAAACGCATGAATACAAACTTTTTTCAGCCAAATAATGTCATTTTTCAAATGAAACTTCTGATGAAGGTGTAATTTACTACCATGTGACTACAAAAATGATATTTTTAGTTATGTTTTCTATAAAATATACTTGAATTTATTAGGGCAGCTAAAATCCATGTGAAAATGCATACTGCTTGGGGAGTTAATTTTACGGAGCGTATTTTTTCCAGCTACTGTAGTACTTAACTGCAATCGGGCGCGCCCACTAAAATTTTGCCAGAAAAAAGTGACTCCATGTTTTAGCGCAGGATTTACGACATCGCAACAGACTTCAGTTCTACTTGTTGTGAGAATGGTATTTTTTTAAAGTGAATTTTCAATCAGTGAGTTGGAGCCCTCACAAAAATAAGGTATTGTATGGCATTTGCCGAGGTCGGCCGACACAAACGGAAGTTTCCGCTGACTAGCATCCGCTTTACACGATCTGGAATTTGCGATTCACCTCCATTTGGCCCCATTATGCAAACGGAACGAACTGCACCTATAGTTTACCGTGTTTCGACCTGCTCTAAGGACAAATTTAATATCAAAAGTGGCACCTAACCCCCCTTGCACCTCATAAAACGAAAGTTTGTCTGCACCTTGATTCACAAGGGAACCGGCCGACTTCATAGCCTTCCTGGATGACAACAGCGATGCGGACTTCCACCTGGAAACCTCCACAGGGACTTTGCCTCCAGCCTCAGCCACCGGCGAGAACACGGCCGAGTTTGCCGCTCTGCGTGTTGTCTTCACTCCCAGCAGCTATGGAAGACAGAAGTTAGCCAGACTGGTTGTTCAGGTAACGGTCTTTTTGCACCCAGGTTAGATGACAAGACTCAAACAACTTATTGGGTAGGAAGTTCCTGAAAAGAAATTCTGAAACGTGGGTAGACTCCTGACTGACCGGGGGCGGAGAGAGCGGAATACTCAGCGTAAACCATTTTACGCTCTGCATTCATTTGCAAAGTAGAAATCTGTGCTCAAACCAGCATGCTGCCATGAACTTCCAGGAGTCAGAAACAGTCAATTATAAAATAGTAGTACTGTAAACATGCGGATTTCTTGTGCCGCAGTGTGACTGCTCTAATGGAGAATTTCGGACCGCGTCTGGCGCTGCCCTAGGCGAGTGACAGAATCGACGACAGGGTTGGAGCCACACCGGGTTCTTCTGCTCTTTTAAGGTAAATGACCTCTGATTCCGGTACCGGCAAAGCCAGTATAGTGGGGAGGCGTTAATAGAACCTCGGTTTTCGTATGTGGATCCTGTGTGCCGTGTGTATGCCCATATGTCTGCGCGTGGCCTGAGGTGTTGTTCAGGGATACGACTGGCTGAAGAGGTTATAAATTAGCATGAAACGGGGTTAATTTGATCTGATTGGTGTCCACTACATCTAACACGGGAGCTTGTAGAAAGACGGCTCTAGGGCAGCCAAAAAGGCATTAAACACTACTTTGAAGTCTAAAACACAAGCCTTCGCTCAGTCTCCGGGAAGAGCTAACTAGTGCTCATGTTTCCGCCCTCCGTGGAAATGGGTCGTGGGTTCGATCCTCGGATGGTGCACCACCTGGGGTTGGGTAGGACTGGCTGACGACGGCCAATAAACTCGAAATGGCCATTCCAGTCTCCCTTATCTTTGCCGGCAGTGTTCATCTGCCTAAACGCAGCATTGCTGAACAATGATCCTAAATAACATAAATGGTTAATTTAGAGATGAAGTCATCAATCGCGTTACGGGATATAGTCGTCCTGCTGTGGCTTTGAATTCCATTTAGAACCCCGCCAGCAGCTGCACGGTGGTTTGTAAAATAATCAGAATAACGTGATTCATTACGCTTTCCGCATTGCAAATACGACGGGTTAGACGTCGCAAAACGATGCATTCTAAAGTTTTTGTCTTTTTAGACTGCTGAAATGGAATGGATTTACAAACTTGTCGGGGATCTACCCCCATATAGCCCACCGCGGTCGGCACAACCTCGGACAGACACGGGCCTAAGGGCCCGACTGATTCCAGATCATCCGCCCGTTACAAGCAGTCTGGACATATGATTCGTTCAGATGACACCAATCCTGTTCACTTTAGCAAATACGATCACTGCGGTTTTCACTGAAGAGCCAGTTTTCATCTTTAGATATCTTAAGACTTTTTCGAATAAAGACTGCGATTCACACTTTTTATCTCTTTTTGGTGGGTGTGCAAGGGAATTTCATCCATAAGAAAGCAGCCCCCAAAAAGGCAGCTTCTTTTTCACGACACTGTTAGTTTCCAACAGGTCAAAAAAATTAGGCCGCAACTCTATATAATGGATTAACGTTCAATAACGCTAAGTAAACTTGAATTCAACTTTCTGCTGCAGCTAGGCTGAAAGTATTAAATATTTGGAGGTCCGTATGGTAGAAATGCAAGAAAAAGGACATTTATTATTTGTTAATAGAAGCGGAGAGGAAAGTTCCAGGAACTAGTCGTGAAGGAGACGCGAGTACTGGAACAAAAGCTTTACTCG
The DNA here is from genome assembly GCA_017591395.1 of Schistocephalus solidus. NCBI lineage: Eukaryota > Metazoa > Platyhelminthes > Cestoda > Diphyllobothriidea > Diphyllobothriidae > Schistocephalus > Schistocephalus solidus. Next base: position 82,714 of record WEDG01006433.1, read on the forward strand.
CCTAATTTTTCGGATTCTCACTCGAATCAATCATCAGACATCTAGATAAGGGTATTAACAAGCGCAATGACCTGCCTGCTCCATATTTGGTACTGAGGTTTTGACTGGGCAAAGCATTTAGCCACGCGGTGAACGCGCGGATGGCCGCAGTTCCTGGTGCCAATGTCTGCGAGCCAAATTACCCAAGAGCTCAAACGGATGGTTAAATCCAGCCGTCAGCAATTCGGCTGCGAACCATCATCGCACTACATGCAACCACGTGCGATGAGCGTGGCAACCTATCATCTTGACAAGCACGCTGGTACAAACTGCACACTGGCTCGTCCGAAAAATATAACACCACCTTCAACTATCTGCGATGCACTCGTGAACTGCCAATGGGGATAGGCCCGTAGTGGCCTAGGAACTACAGCCTATAAATGCTGCAAAACCTGGGTGATCAATTACTCGTATCTGACTCTGTCTCTGAGGCTGGATTCTAGTGATAATCCGAAGCATCAGGCTAATAAATCTCTTGTTCTAGTGATCGTGTCTCTTTCTTCACGACATTTATTATTCCTTTACTAAGTCATAAGTGATGTTTACGGCAGAACCGCAGGAACCAGGTATTCTAGACTAGAAATGGAGCACAATATCGCATCTTGCGGGTGTATTATTCGTGGACAGTGGTAGAACGATAAGTAATACATAGCGCACCGATACGCCTTTAATCAAACTGCACCTACGATACTTCACATGGCCCGATTGCAGCTAATGACATTCAGGCGCGTAGGAGGGGCGGGGCGGGGGGAGAGAATTTAGTGTCAGGCCCTTGGTAGTCCGTCAAATATCAATTTTGGGATCTCGTGTCCTTTAGCCATCTGCGCGCGAGTAAAAATCGGAACTGACTTTTAGGCCACGCCCGCCTTTCGAGTTAAAATTTACCGGATTGAATGAAATCAATGACAACTTGAGGCCTGGGGCGTTTACAGGAGCCTACCCGAGCGAGAGCAACCCTACGGAGAGACCATAGGCGTATGAAGGTAGAGTTACCTGCCATAACAGAGGTAGGCGGGTGGTGAGACTGGGAGGGGCGGCCCGATAAATTGATGGGCAAAGAGAAAGGCCGGTAAATCGGTTAACGCTTAACACTAACCTAGTCCACAGTGGGGTGCCTGTCCGCAGAGGACGAAGTGAGGGTCGTCACTTTTGCGTCATCATCTTGCACTTCAGTTTAACTAACACCAAGCACGTTCGTCAAGCAAGAAACTTATGTGGGGGAGTTGGGAGAAAACGATTAGCGAAAATTGGTTCCTCCCACGGCATGCTCTTGATCTCAGCCGACAGGGCCGGGACTTGCCGTAGCTGACCTATCTCATGAAATGTTAACCGGAATTCTGAAATGCGTCTTCGAGTAGAAAGGATTACTTACGGGGGCGTTAAGATATTGATTACTGTTCAAAGTAGTCCCAAGATATGTTCACCACTGCAAGATGCCGGCTGTTGAATAAGTTTCTTTGCGGCCGCATGTAAAAACACACACGTTGAAAAATGACTGCTTTAGTAGTATGCACTACCCACGTTAAGATTACGTAGCCTCACAAATCCCATTGTGTTTTTAGCTAACAAACGCATCAATTATTTTTATTGTACTCCGATGGTAGCAAATTAAGTCTTCTGTAAATGTGATACTGGAAGAAAACAGACCTTTAAGTTTTAAATTTTTTCTAAATTCCCGAATAACTTAAAAAACTAACCAGCAGTTGTGCTTGTGTTTAGGGTTTACAAACTATATGATGCACACATACCGTGTGCGGAAAAGCACACATTTCTATAGGTTTTTAAGAAGATGTCCGACAGCACTCGTAAATTATTGTAATGGGTGTACAGCATGTTGTACAGTGCATGGGCTAACTAATGCGATGCCGTGATCGAAATTTAATTGAATAATTTGGCATACATTTGGTATTGTTATTTTATATTGTTGAATGGATTGGAGGCTCGAACATCCTTCTTTACTAAAGCATACTGCATTTCCTATCTAGTTTTTTTTTTTTGAAGGAAACAGACAGAATTTGGGCAAACTTGGAGGTGTGTGGGCATCCAAGAAATTTCCTATACTATGTAATATCACAGAACAAAACCTATTGTTTTTGCGTTGTGCTATAAAAGAACATTTCTATAATCAAGAAAAGTTTCAACTAAATCCCACTCTGGAATCGGAACGGCTGATCTTAAGTCAATGAAAATCAGGTGAAGGCAAATATAAGGAACCGCATTGTTTTCCTGAAACAAGGAACAAATTCAGCTTTAAAAGTTATATTTTGCAAATTTCAGACGTTTTTTGTCTCGAAACGTGTAATAAAACTGCCCGGTAGTATTTTGGTTTACCAAACCGAGACTTCTGACTATTAACACATATATTTATATGTTACTGAGAATGGGCTCCACCAAAAGCTACGGTAAATTTGAAGCACGTGGTAAGATACATTTGTATAATATATTTTCCGCTTATACGTAAGTTAGAAATGTAACGGGCAGAAAATTGTCATTTTTCGCAAAATCGGAGTATTAATTCGGTCACTCTGCTATGCGGTTGCAATCATAGAAGGAGTCTAAAGGTCAACAAATATAGCAAAGAACGTTCCAGTGTAAAAAAGGAACGCGAGTTCTTTTATTGTCAGCATAAAACGTCAGCACTAAATGTCATGTAAGCAAAAAAACAGTCGAAATTCCGCATTTAATCTTGACTTAGCCCTGGAAATAGATGAAACACACAGATATTCGTCAGCAAAATATTTGATAAAAGCGCTTTTAAAAGAAGCAAATTATTAGAGAAAGATTTGATTAATCTTAGGCATATTAATTGCCAACTGCTGCTGTAGATATTCATTTCCTCGGAAATGAGTTTTTATGCTTGGTTGAGCCTACAAATATGACCCAAACCACCATCTGCATTAGAAAAATATCCAAAAGCTCACAAGTTCGGTAAATGTTTTTAAGGAATATCTTACTTTTAAAGTTTTTATAAGCACATAGAACAGGATCTAAATTTATCGCCAATCAATTGCAAACACTGAAATCATGAAGTACTCATTGATATTTCAATTATCGTCTGAAACCCACCGTAAATATAACAAAAATTTCTCTTTTATACCCAAATTGGTGTGTTTACGATATCACCTGAAAATCCTTTTTAAATTTATTAGTCACACCTAAATAGGTTTTTTTTTCACTTTTTTTCAGAATTTATCACCTTTATAGAAATTTTGGTTAGAATAAGCACTGTAATATTACATTTTATACTTAATTTATGTTTAAAAGTGGCTTAAATTAATTCAATATCATTATTTCAGAGCGTTAGTACATACGTTAGTGCCGGTTCGCGAGTGATCAACGATCTTTTTTTAAAAAATCCACATTTTTAATGTGGTAGTTCACACACTGTATGCCTCATAAGCAGCATACGGTGATATTTGAACGGACATTTTCCAGTCATAAAGAATCACATAATTCGAAAAGGTTTGGAAAAATTAAATATATCCTTCTTCGGGCATAAGATTTGAAGAAGACGTTATTGTTTATCGAATCATCACCAGATAGTTTAGGCCTGTTTCCGGACATTATATTTGAATTGATGAGGCACTGAAAAGTAGCATAAGAAATTCCTACTGAATAAGTAGTCATTTTTTCATCGAGCATAATGTTGCAGGCGGCTGAAAAGAAGCACATTGTAAAGCCGGATGACATCGTGTGAATATGCTGCAGGACAATCCGTATTACAACCCCATCTAAGTAATCCTTTCTAATTGAAAGCATATTAGAGAGAGAGAGAGAGAGAGAGACTGCTAGATGCTCGACAAGTTGAGTAAAAAATCTGGATTTAATAGTTGCTGTAAGACAGAAATCAGACGGAGCGCTCCATGGACACAGTTATTCACTGTCTAGTTGCATTTGCTCAGGTTCACGAAGGTGAGAATTTGCGAATTTATTCCAAAGAGTCAAAAACATTGCGGCACGCAGGTTGACAAAGGGCTGAATAACAATACCTTAATGATTCCTTCCGAGCTAACGGATACATATATGAGTTGTTTTATCAAACAAACCAAGCGCCGAGTGAACAGAGGACGGTTGAGAAACAGCAACTCGAAGTCTGCAGGACCGTTACCTAAACAAAAGGAGTCTCCGAGTCAGTCTCTCGAATGTTGCAACCCACTGGAGTAGGCATAGCCCATGCATCCCAGGTAATATTTTGTTGTCGTGTGATGCAAGCTAAAGACAGGCTACAGCCAGCTGATGCCTAGGCAGTTGTCTATCAAATAGGATACAGTACGGTGGAAAGCTGGACGAAACTTGCGGATCCACCTGCATGAACACAAACGACCGCCTCGAAGGCTTGACACTAAATCGCAGCTTGGGGAGACTGGTAACACTTTTGGCAGTCAAGGAGTGCTCAACTTAGGCCGAGGCATCTCAAATGCCGAAAGACTCGCACTGGAGGCATGATATTCAGATGCCAACTCTATCAACAGACATCGAGACCTTCTTGCGACTTATGACGTCCTGCGTCATTACAAGCGTAAAGACCAGGATAAGATGGTCACACCGAACTTCAGAAATCCGAGCAGACACGGCCTCGCGACAAACCCACTAAAAGGGAAGGCAAAATTACAAGCATCTCCAATCGGGATGATGACGCTTAAAGCCAGCGGCCGCCAAGCCCCACAAGCATCTGTCAAAAGAGAAAAAAATGGACATGTCCAAGACCGACTAGTTCGGCCAGTTATTCAAAATTTGGTCGATTGTCGGCATTAAACGCTTTGTGAATGAAGGGTCGACTAAGCCCCTCAATACGTCAGCAACATGAAACATTTGTTCTGGTGCGCAATTTCAGTTTCTCAGTTGCACCTGCGCAGCGTCGCCGTCAAACGGTAGTTATTACGCTGTAAATGACAAAGGCCACCTACAGTTTACGCGGGGCGAAGTGATGAGCCGTGCGTGAATTGTGTTCCAGTAAGGTTGACCTGCGGGGCATCTGTCTCAATCCCTCCCCTCCCCACACCCATGGCGAAACAAAGTCAAGACAACGAAAGATGGGACTGTGCGCTGTGGCTGAAGAGATGGAACCGATGTCTATCGTCCCTAAATCCACATGAAAGAGGATCGCGAAGCTCTGTAGCGAAATGAGCCGCTGAACTGCCCCAGTCCTTGGTCCAGAGTAGAGTGACTTACTGCATAAATTGGCAAATGTTCAAGTCAGGAATAATCGCTGGACCGGCCTAACCCGCTCTTTCATACCAGTAGCAAGTAGGGCAGGCTGAAAAGGATATGGGACGCGACAGAAGTGAACATGGCGTACAGTCTCCGTCTAAAGCATCGTAAAATTTTCAGCCGCTGTGGGGATTACATGGTGGAGAAGGCACCAACCGACTAAGCCTTCCTCTAACTGTGCCATGAAACATATGCATACTGTACAAATATCCTGCTGGAATGACCGGCCTCTGATAGACCCACCTACAAATCAATTCAGAGCAAACCAAAAAATGTTTTCAAAGCACAATGCTCAGAATCCTTTCGATGAAATCCGGCGAAAATGATAGGTACACGTAACTGGGACACGCCTTTGGGCTAACGCAGGCTGAAATGTCTCTGTTGAGACTGATTTTCCGTATTTTCACGCGAAACACCAACTCGTCAGCATGCATTATGCATCAGTCTCCCATTTATGCAAACAAGCTCCACCACTTTGACTATGGCAGCAAAAAGGCTCCGTCCTAAATCAAAATTTTGAGCACTAGTGGTGATGAATAATCACAAGGTCCAACATTGTTTGCTGTCGGACCGAGAGCTTAACCACACGCCACAGGCACGTGAACTGGAGCTGGTGCACCTTACGCTCACTGCGACATCGGAATCTTGTTCACCTGTCTGCTTTCTATGGCAGCTGAGTGCTGTTCATGTGATCCAGCGATTCAGTCTGGCTAACCAATCGTTACCAATCTGCTGGAGACAAAGGTTCTGGCAAGAGTTACCAGGTTCCATCTTCAGGGCACAGTTGCTACGACCAGTGACAACAAAACGGCTTAGAATCGGCAAACAAGGAGAAAGGATCTCACGAGGCGTACGTCTCTTGTCCAAGACTCCCAAGGACAAACAGGCTTCCACTGTCGGAGTTTGAGGTGACCTCGCGCCCTACGGGATGGGGACTGACTCTATGACGTACTTCGCAGAACCCAATCGTGTTCGGCAAACAAGGCTAGATGTTTCGCCAAGTCGCAAGAACTCCATAGGTTTCACAACTGGTTGCCGCATAGTCGTTTTTGGTGGATGGTTGGCGCCGACCCCCAGAGACTGGAGAAACCAGCGATGGCATCGGACACCCTGCTAGCATATGATATGACCCACCAGATAATCTGTCTTCGCTGTTGGTTTTTTTTAGCTGATGGTTAATTCAAGACGATTTGGCGAGCATACGCGCTGCTTTCGATAACTTCTCTTCAGGCCAATACAGTTATAGGGAAACGATGGAACGTAGTAGAAATTTAAAACATGGAATCGATAATGTTCATCCGCTTGTGTGGGTTATGTGAGAGGTGTGCATAGGGGAAGGATGATAAGAAACAGTGTGATAGGCCGCAGTGAGTGATTAGTAGAGCCGTTCTAGGGGAAGGAGACGACAGAGATGGCGCGGGGAAATACATGCAGGTAAGCGACCGTTGGCCAAGCTAAGCGCGGAGCTTATACGAGGTTCATTTTTGCGCACAAGACCGGCTTCTTCAACCTAATGGCAGTCGCTTCTGCTGCTGCTAGTAGACGTTGACCCAGTGGCTTGGGGTAGTTTGGTGGGACCTTATAAATTACACGGAAAGCTTCACTGGGTTCCACACTATGCCAGGTGTCAACAATATGTGCAAGGATGGCGCGTTTTATGCTCTTGACTCCCCATTTGCTTAGCCATGCTGGGAGGTGTTCACTTATTCTTTTGGATAGGCGCCGACTCGTACGACCGATATGACAGTTCGACCGTCGATTTCGACGAGGTTCACCGTATGCTCCACACCAGGTGGTGCAGGGTGCACGGTGACTTGCGCGTGAATTAGTTTTAAGTGATAGTAGCCTTGCGCTGCAGCTACCGCACTCTCTCCTCCTCCCCCACTGGAGCCCGGTGTCAAGACAGAGTCAAGAAGACCGGAGATGGGAGAGGGCGCAGATGGCTGGCGCGGCCCCTGGGTGTACCACCACACCTGGCTCAGATCCCACGGAGTGGGAGTGCCATAAAGGTTACATTAAGAAGGAGCCATTGCAGCCTGACTCTCAGTTCGCCAGTCAACCACTCCACACAAAACACATTGGGCTGACCACGCGGTCTGAGTTATACCATCAGTTAACAACCTTCCAAGCAACGGCTTTAAGCGTACCTTGATAGTTTCAAGCGCGTCAGATTGTTTGTAGTGAGGAAAATACGCTGAGCTCTCGAACTCACTCTCTCCCCCACCCCACAATCAGACCAACATCCGAGCCAGTCAGTTGTCTGAGGTGGGAGTGGGCGCATTGGCTGACGGGTCGGCGTACCCGTCTTCGCGCGCCATAGCACGACCTGGCCCCCATAAAGCACACACCGACGCAGACGCGACGAATATAACCTGCTCCAAAAGAGTAAGTAAATCAGTAAATGCACATGGAGCTGGTCTGAGTCGGCGACCTATCCTTACCTTCGCCTCATAAGAGGGTTGGTTGAGAACACTATCTGAAGTCTCGCTGCTGGGAACATTCGTGTAACGGTTTGGTTTATGCGTCTTTTCAGGAGTTCCCTAGCCGTATCCCGTTAAAAGGACACTTTGAGGAATAGAGTTTTCTTTTCCACAGTATGCTTGGCAGGTTTCAGTGGTCTTGCGAAAATATGCTTTGTAATAAACCGATTAGGGTGTCCGTTCTCTCACAGTAGGTTCTGGAGCTTCCCAAGCTCATCCTCAATACTATCTGTAGAGCAAATCTTTCTAAGAAACGGACTAGATTGCGTTTCTGTTGGAGAGGTACGAAACTGCCAGAGTTCGTATAGTGCCCAGACCAGGTTTTCTTTCTATAAATGCTCGTTCGGACGCGGCCGTCAGGTCTTCTGCTTAGAAAGAGGTCTAAGAAAGGGCGTGAACCTGCTTCAACGTGAATTTGATCGACGGATGTACTTGGTTTACAGTTAATCTACATTTGTTTCTTCTGGTTTCTGGTTAATTGTTTACCTAAGAGGGCCGAAGAACTACTTGGCCTTACTTGCCCACCGAGTACAGGCCTTCCCTATCGATCCGGACTTGAAGACAGGAGGTCGCAGGAACGAAGTGTACCAATTACATGCTTTTTAGTCTCACGAAGTAATAAATCAGTCCTTGCCTTGAATACTTTTGTGGGGTGTAACCGCTCAAAAGATAACAAAATCCTTTTGAACGGGGAAAACCATCCAACTACTGTTCCGGACAGGATGCAGTGGCGGCCTGCACGTGAAGTTAGAAAGAGCAAGGGACTTTCGTAACATCTACCTCACTCACTCACTCCCTTCCACCACTCACGATGTTTCAATCGCAAAACAAGGTTAGCAAAGGCGAATATTGACGTGGGCATAGTAGCTGACGCGAAAGCAACAGCATATACGCGTACCACACACTTACTGGTTCCTAAATTTACGCGACGGGACTTAGGAGAGAGACACGTGGACGTCTTGTCGGGGAGAGTTGCCAGGACAAAGGAGCCATCACAACCTGAGCGTTAGTAGCGAAAATAACCACGCAATCCCCTCGGTTGGCAATTTTCCTCGTCATGACTGATAACGTATCGTGCCAGTTTAGAAGTAAGTTTAATGATTAGCAGCGAGGAACACTATCGTTGATCCTGAGGTGGATCGATCTCACTACCTGTTTCCTCTGCCGTACCAGTGAAAAATGCGAGTCAAGCTGACGGAATGTGGCATCGGGCAGCAAAGGCAGAAGATGACAGATACAGATAAAATCTGTAGTTGCAAAGAAATAGAGAAAGAGGGAGATATACAAGCTATGACGCGAAGGCCAGTCAGCAGGGCCCTGGAATCAGTGCTGCGACCATTCAATGCTCTTGATGTCCACACCCTCCTCGTGCATCTCCCACAGAGGGCTAAAATGTGAGAGGAAAGAAGCGGTGAGCAGGTCCTGGATGGGGGGACAAATGGCGAAGAAGTTAGGCTGGTTGTGAGGCTCGAAGCAGAGGCATATGTACGATTGGCACGTCTTCTCCCTAAGACTACTCCAACTGGCACCGCCTCCCCATTCTAATCAAGATAGATGCGCTACAGATGCAGGAAAAGTTGAAAATTTCTGTAACAGTAGAACAGTTGGCATGTGACCCAGTTGATCTAAAGTTCTCTCTCATTTCGTGCTTGGGTGCTCTACCGAGGATAAAGAGTACGATTAGGGTTACATTTCAGGTTTGGGTTAGTGTTAGGATAGGGGAATATGTACATTTCCTGAAATTTGGTTCAAGGCCACCTATATTACTTGGGGTTGTGGGGGGGGGTGGTAGTAGTAGTAGTAGTAGTAGACAATAATAGTACCAGCAGCATTAATTGTAGCAGTTGACATTGTAGGTGACTGAGTATCTACAGCCTCTTCTTGGGCACTTCACGTACCCCCGCCCCTACCCCGATTGAAGCTGCCTGGCTATGGAGGGGACGACACAACTTTGGGGGACCTGAAAATGCTCTCAACCACATAGGCAGAACACAAAATGACAAAGACCCTTCTGGGAGAAGGGAGAGAAGTTTGTCCTCAGAGCACGCCAGTAGCGTGCCCTACATACTGCTGGCGGAACACTACACACTGCCTAGCATTGAAAGTTCCTGCGGTGTCCATCACTGCGAATGGTTTTCTAAAAATTGATTCCCCAAATGTCATCCAAACCTAATTGAGGGGCCCGATAGGGTGGCCAGCAAACGTTCGAAAATAAACGCAGAAAATCAACCTAAAGGGAAGAGGAAGGAAGCCGTGCGAAGGGTGTTTCTGTAAACTCCCGAACGAAAGTGCTCAAATAATATCACAGGCTTCCAAGAAATTCTTTATTCGCTGAAAATGTTACTGATTGGACGGCACAGTAAAAGTTACAAAGTCTGCAGTTGCAAGGGAATAGAAAGACAAGGGCCAGGCAGATCGAGAGTCACATGCTAAAGGCCTATGCAAAGCCAAACAGAACGCATCTGCCAGCAGGATTTCACATTTCCTGTGCGACAAGACACAAACTCACATATCTAACGATCGGAACCTTTTGATTGCCGCAAGCGTAATAGCCTTTGGTTAAATGGTTATACCCCTCCTGCAATCTTCCAAAAAAATATACAATACATAAATCACTGCTAAATGCAGTGTCCATGCAAACTACCCTTCCTCGCAGTTAACGTGAACATTCCACTCGCCAAAATTCCGACCGACAGGGGATGCATAGCTGCGTCCGTTGCATACGGACGCTAACTTTGTTTCTTTCTGCTTACGACAACCCCAATTAACGGTCTGGTAGGGCTTAGGTATGACATTGGATGAAGTGGGGGCAATGAACGTATTACCTCATCTTGCGCAGCTTGGTAACGTGTTCGACGACCAGCTTGACGGTGTAGTCGACCTCCTCCTCAGTGGTAAAGCGTCCGAGACCGAAACGAATACTTGAATGGGCCAGATCGTCATCGGCACCGATGGCGCGGAGAACGTAAGAGGGCTCCAGGGAGGCCGATGTACATGCGCTGGAAAGATTTAAGATGAAAAGAAAAGAGTCTGTACAAAAAGACGCACATACGAGCTAGAGAGAGAGAGATACTAGAGGGACCAGAGCTCAGTAAACTAGCCTATTTACAGGAGACGGAATGCGACCTTCCGTCTAGCCTGGAAGTCCGGATTAGAGGCCTTACAGACAGTAGGAAAATGACGAGGGATCATAAACCGAGAACCGTAATCGATGAAAAGCGCGAAGAGTGGGGGGGGGTGTTTGTGATCCCCGGTCTCCTTACAGTTGGCCAGGTCACCACCCTCGAGTATGAGGACCTGGCATTTGAACGGGAGTCTATATGGTTATCCTCCTAAACGGGCCAGTGCCCCCTAAACGGGCCCCGTGGTAGATGCGTTGGACCAACACGGGGCCACATCAGGGCACGGCATGCGTTATTCGGGTTGCGCTCCGCTAACAAATGCCGAACATTGGAGGTGTGGCGGCACGCCTAGGGGCGGCTAGGACTTAGGGGACCCAGCCGAGCCAGCCACCTGCGTCCTCTCCTGCCTCCGGTTTTCTTGACTCTGTCTTGACACCGGGCTCAGGTGGGGGAGGAGGAGAGTGCGGTAGCTGCAGCGCAAGGTTACTATCACTTAAAACTAATTCACGCGCAAGTCACCGTCCCTGCACCACCCTTCCATGGAGCATACGGTGGACATTGTCGGACTACGGCGGTCGAACTATTGTATATGGTTATCCAGAATAAATTTCCAAGAAATGAGTCACAAGGTCACTCAGCAGTGGTAGTAATAGTAGTAGTAGCAGCAGCAGTAGCGGTAGCAGGAGTAGCAGACCGGAATTTTATATATGCCCCTCGACAGGATTGGGGAATAGCAACGCACCAAATAACGTAATACAAGTGGCCTTGCACTGAACTCCAGAAAGAGTAAAAATTCCCGTCATAATTCTCATACTAACAGTACCCAAATCTTGATTCTACTATTAACCTTAACCCTAATTTAGCTAGAATTTGGCACAAAGCCACCTGCATTTTGGGTAGTTCCCATGTCTTGTCAAGGGACCAGATAAGCAATCTTACCTAGAAGTAGTAGCAGCAGCATCAGCGGTAGCAGCAACACTGGTAGTAGAAGTAGTAGTAGTGGGAGGAGGACAAGCGGTAAAAGCAGAATTGGTGCACATTTTGGGCGACTGCCACTTCCTGAACACTTCGTGATTACAGGAGGAGATGGATTTTGCCAGCCTTAAATGATTGGCTGGTCCACGGCAGCAAATAAGCCAAAAAGGTCAGTTTAAGCTCTCATGCGCTGATCGATAACATAAGATTCGAGCTACGCATGCCTGCTAGTAACATCTAAGAGCCGCCCTAGTACTCAATGTTAAAGGGTTTCTGCTTTCAATCTGACCTCGAAATTTAACCAATCTCCTTTAAACAAGACTGGCGTTAGAAGCACTTACGGCATCACCGGCTCTCGCACAAAGAACTTAAACCAAATGGCAATTTTTCTGGTGTCCGAAATGCTTATGGAGGTTAACGGTGTTCGTCCGCCGCCTCCCACAACCCGCCTGTGCCCATGCCTCCAACCAAACCATTGGTGTGTTTCGAGGCATGCGCATGACATCCGAAGCCAAATAAATCACCAAGACAACAAATCACTGTGATGAAATTAACCAGCATCTACGACAATTGAATTATTACGGAATTAAAGTTTGCGATGCAGAGCAGAGCAGACAGTGGAAAATCAATACCTTCCAGACGAAAGAGCGACATCCTTGAGGGCCATCAGCAGACTTTCGCCCTCAACAAAAGCGAAACTGAGATTGCAACAGCCGTAATATCGAGATTTCGGATCGCCATTAAGAATCACCATTTCCAGCTGCGAGGTAATTCCATTGAGAAGACGATCATACAGCTTCTTAACGTGATCCATATCATTCTAGAAAAAAAAGAAAACACTGAGATACGCTTCGCTCACAGGTAGGCCAACGTTAGAATATTTCATTTTAAAAAGCCGGTTTTACTGTCCATAATTTGGTGAGGAAGGGATGCCGATATCTCTTCCTACACACGGCAACTGCATGCTGTTTGAGTCGCATAAAAAATAGTCCTATTAGAAACGAAATGGAAAAAGTAAGTCGAAATTACTGGCAGAGGGAAGCAAACCTCTGCAACATGGATGAGTTCGTAAGAACAGACAGGTAGTCCAGGTAGTCATATCTCTATATTTCCAAGACCCAAACGTTCAGTGCGATAGCGTGGCACTTGCTGCGTGAACACAACCTGTGGGCGTGAAAAATGCGGTTACAAAATGTACAAAACAACAATCCCACTCACACCTAGTCCCACAAAATGCGAGTGACTTGGCTCACCCTAACAGCCTGGACTACGCATTCTGTTTCAGCCAACCAACCAGAAGAAAGGGCAGCAATGGTTTTGTCCTCATCGAGATGCACTTCTCCAAACAAGGCGCAGGATAAGGCGTCTGCTTGAGAGAGCGATCTGGAAGAGATGAGACTATGGAGTCTCCTTCACCATCAAAAACGGTCGGGCCAGAAAGTTTTCTGCCGTCACGTAGAGTAACAACACAGTCGCCTTATAAAAATACGGCCAGTATCCCCGGCTCCTCTGCTTCGATACTCCCGATCCCCGACGTCGAGGACAAGCCCCACGAGGAGACAGGCACGTACTTTACGTGCCTTTGCTTAAAAAACAACAAGCCTATTCTTCTCAGCAACAGTAATACCCCAGGTGGGCACAGATCACTCTACCTGGTAGGGAGTTCTTAATTGACACGGGGTAGAAAGCTGCAACAGCAACGGCCTTCTGTGGCGGAACACCAGAGCAAAAGTTTAAAGCCCTCACCACATATAACGCCTATTGCCTTCCGAATCGCGAAGTTATCATGTGTATGCAGCCCCCACACGCACACGCGCGAACACACACACACGTCAGTGACAAACGCTGAAATACGTGCTTGTCAGTTCGCGAAACCATAGTGATATGCTTGTGATAAGGGTAATGGTGCAGTGCCAGATCGATCAGCATATAGTCTTCTCGAAGCCCAGACAGAAAATCCGCCCTAGAAGGCGACTTCGGGTGAAAGTGTTACAGCGAAGGACTTTTCTGTCGCTAACAGCGCAATCTACAGACTCAACCCATCGTAAACGCATAATGATCACGCGACCTGTAGCACACTGGGTGGAGCATTTTATGAACATCCTCAATCGCTCACTGTTAGTCTTTGAGGAAGCCATCAACGAAATTCTTTATGCAGAAACTAACAACGTGCTCTACTGAACAATGCAGCAAATGTCCAACAGCAAAGCCCGGGGCATGACTCAATCCTAGCATATTTATAATATCGGTGGTCCTAAAATGCTGAACAAATTATGTCCACTGTATCGTACGTGGAGGCACGGGGGCATTAATCAATCTGCTCAGAGAACGTGGGAGCCCATAAAACCTGTAACGCCCTAGACTAGGCCTTCAAGCCGCGTCAGCCACTACGTCTAATCCCATCACCCGTTGGTCGACAGGTGCGGAGAGTCGACTGATCCATGGGAGGGGGAAAAATGAGTAAGACCGACACACCGGGGAACCTATCCTCACACCTCATCGGCGCATTTCCCGTTATAAACAGTCTCACGTGCTTGAACCTCTCAATCCGCGCTAGAATTTATCGCTCAGAAAGTTGTCAAATGACAGGATAACTCAGCCCTTCTTAGAATGGAAAGTCAGCATGTGCTGCCTCATTCTTGATGCGGCGTTGAGGCCACCCTCGCCTATGTGATATCCGAGTCACCCTTACTAAAGCTAAGTACATACCGTGTGGATCAGATTGTGTGTGGTATGCGTATATAAGCTGCTTAGCCTTGTCAGTCACTGCACCCACGCCCACCGCAGTCATTTTGACAGTGTCCTGCCATCTACAAGGTGGGCGGGTAGGAGTGTGGTAGATGCTGCGCAAGCCTGCCTCAATATAATCTAATTCAAGCGCAGGTCACCGGTGCAGTCGTCATGCATTAACATAGCACTCCCAACAATTGTCGACGACAGTTTTGCCACGATCATGAAAAGGCTTACGCGTAATAAAGGCGCCATCTCATGGAGCCTCAAAAGCGACAACGAAATTGCCGCCTGGATATCCGAAGTCGGCCAGAGATTCGGGCCAACTTCCATCTTTAGTATCGAATTGCCATGACATTCCCCACAAACTAACTTGCATCTGTACAGGGCAGAAGACTTGAAAGAGCTTTTTCGAGGCACGAAGCATTGAATAGGCTGAAAGCACCCTGCGATTTTGTCGAAACGAGTGCGGACTGTCTACTTTAAGACAAAGTCGATGTACTTCACTCGAAGGATGGTCCCCCAGGGAGCGATAGTCAGATATCTCCGGTTCTAGCTCATTCTCCACGCACATAACTCAGCCATTCTGCTTTATCGTCGCATCCAATACAGTTAAAGCCAGTAAAGTAAAATAAAGATAAAAGCGCAATCTAAGGTAGGTTGATATCTTCGATTGCAACGGCCGAGCTATAAATAGTGCTGCTGCCTTTTGCATATGACAACGAATAGAACGAAAACAACCAATAATAACAGACAGTCACAGATTATGAGGCGATAAGCTTTTGCAGTGGCCAAAGAACAGGGGGAGCAAAGTAAAGACAGGCGGCACATAACAGCTAACGTAACCTATCCAGGCAGGATGACATTACCGACAAAGACAAGGGAGACTGGAATAGCTATTTCTGGCTTAATAGCCGTCGTCAGCTAGCCATACACAACTCCAGGTGGTCCACAACCCGCGGCTCAAACCCGCAACCTGTTGCTTAGAAGTACGACGCTATAACCATTGAACCATGGGATCATTGTCTTGCCAGTTTCGATCGGGAGCATTGGTGGAGGGAAACTTACCGATTGGTTATGAGACTCACTCGTCCCGTTCTGCCTTGAGGCTCACTCTCGAGCCCCGCCAGCAACCGCATAGCGGCTAGTATTATGGGCATTTAACCTCTGCGGTTCTCCTGTAAGTAATCCACATATATTGCAGCATATTTGAAGTTCAGCAAACCACTTTTGTTGCCGTATAACATGACGAGATAGAGCAATCGCTCTTTTTCAGCGTGACAGCACATGTGACGAAAAAAGGGTCTTCAATCGGCCTGGCTGCTGACTACCCGCAGCGTCCACAGGCAAGGACAGTCAAAAGACCTCCAGCGACGGTTTGATACGAAATAGGCAGGTTCTTGAGTCTTACGAATATGCACTGGCGGGAAGGGCTGAGGTGTAGCACGACAGAACTGTGACATTGCAAAAGTGAACCACCTGTTTTCCGCTACGTCCATAGGGTTCGGTTCTCGACAGAAAGTGCTACCGGAGACAACAGTGAACAAACAGTCCTACCGATTGTTGAAGCATCTTCTGTAGTCAATATTCCCAAATAAATCTAATGAAAATGCCAGCGACATCGTTGAGGCAGGTTTGATCACAGCCGTATCAAACACAAGAACCCAATGCAGTAAAAAGTGTGGTCATCCTAGGGGGGAGGGGGGGGGGGGCTGCTACCCATTTCAGCAAGCCAACGATTTCGAACAGGGTGCTCCAATCCGACACTATGCTGTAGGAAAAAACTCCCAGTCCAGACGGTAGCCGGTAAAATTCACATGAGTAGCCGACTACCGCATATCGTTAATCCTGGTAGGCCTAACGGGGGGGAGAGAGAAGGAGTGATGAGAGTTGTCAATCCCCAGCAAACCAGGATATTTTAAGAGATGAAAAAAACAAAGAGACGAATAGGATACTTACCTTCAGTTCAGCTTTTGCAATTCGACAGGCAGCACCCAGACCAACAACCAGTGGCGCAGGCACGGTTCCTGAGCGCATGCCGCGCTCTTGGCCACCACCGCTCATTAGGGGTTCGAGGCGAACGCGCGGCCTACGTCGTACATAGAGAGCTCCTACACCCTTCGGTCCGTATACCTTATGCCCACTAATAGACATCAAGTCGACCTGTCAGACGGAATATAAACAGGAATAAAGATGAATCAACGCAGTTTCTACACAAGAATACAAGTAGACGAATTCGTCACTTCCAAATGCACTGGAGAAATGAGCATAGGATACTCCTAGGGGCAATCGAAATTGCTCCAGTAAAGACACTGATCAAATGGATAGAAAACGCTACTGACATTGTGGCAAAATCCGTTTACAGACGGAGATAAATACTTCAAAACAGAAAAAACATCCATATCGGTTAAAGGACAAAGTGGCATGTAAGCTCCATGGCTGCGGCTTTTACGGACCTATATTGCTGCTACGAGGAAACTGGGCACTTCCATCTGGTCATGAAGCTCCGAGTCCATAGCTCACGCATGCAGCCTTTTTGTGACTAATAATCAATACTTAAGGAGCGTTGTTGTCAAAGCAAATAAACTGAAGCAGTCCGTCCTGGTTTAGATACCTTCATTGGCTATTTACATTAAGACTAGAGGACCCAGAAGAGTCGTGACTTGGCGATTGTGTTGTGAATGCAAGGAGAACCACTGGATTCTGCTAATCTATTTTTCCAGTAGACCAGCAGTCTATCAGAATATCTCCCATGACCGTCATGCACGCGTGGACGTTCATGCAAAAATGTGTAGCCATGTTAATTACTAAAAGATTTCCGTGATCAACGACCCCAGCTCGGTGTTTATAGGCTTTTAGTAGATTATGTCTTGCTGTTTAATTTGACCGCATTTCGTCTTCTCGGCATTTCGTCACAATAACGGTTCAAATAGAACACTTTAGTGTATTGAGCGAATGTAACAAAAATCCTATAAAGAGGATGGAGGCTTAATTGAATTCAAGATGCTATGGTCACTTGGAAACTTCACAGGCCAAGAATGCCGAGGCTCCATCTCCTAGATCACGTACAAAAAGGATTTCCGCGGAAATTAAAGCACGCTCATTACAGGTGTCTGGAGTTTATTTACATGGTGTTAACCCAAATATGAACGCAGCTAACAAGGTTCTCGCGTATATCTTAAATCATTGGATGTAGACTATGAAACCTGCTACATTAGTACGGTGAAAGCTAATAAAAGCTTAGAAGGCATGCAAGCAAAGATAGTGTGTGAAGCGTTGCTAAACGGTTACATAATATAGTAAAACAGCCCCAATAATGTTGATCAGAAACCTTGCACCGAAATCCAATACTCGCTATGTACTAAGATAGAAAAATGAGATTATATAGGTACATAGAAGGGCAGTACTACAAGTGTACGACTTAGAGCAGGTTAAAAATGGCGTCCGTCACGGAAGGTATTGCTAACTGCAACAAACACAATCGTAAAGTTTCCGTCTTGGTAGCGAATATCATTATCAGTGGCCTTTTGTTAGTGTGAAGTCTACGATGCCACCAGTCAGCACTTATAACGCGAACTAAGGCCCTTTCAGTTAAATAGCCTTTGATACAAACGGAAACAGGAGTGGTTTGCATAGAGCCTCTGTTATCGGCAACGGCGGAAGTTTGATCTCAACAAGCTTGGTTCCCTATTGCTCGTCCCAATGATTTGCAGTAAGGTTCATCGGAACTCCACAATGCGGATTAGTTGAATGGCCACAGTCCAGGAGTTTGGCATCTTCAAATAACGGTGTCTACACGGTGTTTAGTACGATAAATACAGAACAAACATTTAATTGCTGGCACATTTAACCATTTTTATCTCATAGCTTCTGTCAGTCGGTCATACT
The DNA here is from genome assembly GCA_017591395.1 of Schistocephalus solidus. Classification (NCBI taxonomy): domain Eukaryota; kingdom Metazoa; phylum Platyhelminthes; class Cestoda; order Diphyllobothriidea; family Diphyllobothriidae; genus Schistocephalus; species Schistocephalus solidus. Next base: position 101,159 of record WEDG01006433.1, read on the forward strand.
CACTGCGAATACCATATCTGGTGCAAGTGACAATAAATAAATGTAGTATTACAAAACAGACTGACTAGTAAAGTAGGAGGTTCGTTATATCAGACTTGCATCAATAAATTCACCAGATCTTCTAAAGTGTAATCACAAGAAGAAATTTCTGGAACATGTCAATTGTGTCGATTAATCTCTGCTCAGATTTAATAGCGGACTTGCAAGAAAATTAAGTAAAAAAGCTAAGCTAGCTTAACCGAATTGAATAATCCCAAGCACTGACCTAGAACACGCAAGATGAAGCATAAAATTATGGCACATAATTGAGTTGAAAAACCCACTAAAACCATCGCATATGCATAAAAAGGAAGGTATGCTGGTCGAGCCGAATCATACTAGAGCCCCAACTGAGGGACATCCTACTAATGCACGAGAAGTGCACTGTGCCGAAAACGAAGGTAAGCTCACGTACATTCAGTTTTTTTACGTCAATTGGGATTTTGCCAACGGCCTGGGCTGCGTCTGTGTGGAAAAACACGCTTTTAGCTTTGCATATCCGAGAAATTTCGTCAATCGGTTGGGTGACGCCGATTTCATTATTGACTGCCATTATAGAAACAATAGCGGTATCTGGCTGAATTGCCTTTTCTAGCTCTTCGGGTGACACTAGTCCATTCTTTTGAACAGGAAGGTAGGTAACCTTAAAACCTTCACTTTCCATAGCACGACAGGAATCTAAAACACATTTGTGTTCCTTTAGAAAATTAGGTAACGAGAAATTATATTACAATTTGAGAAGCAATTATGTGCCGTTTTGTTGAGCGATAGAATCGTGCCACTCCTTTGATTGAGAGGTTATTGCTCTCGGTCGCTCCACTAGTGAAAATTATTTCTTTAGGGTCAGCATTTATTAGCTCAGCAACTTCCTGTGAATGAATAGTTAGACAACACAGCAAATTTCAAACCGCTCGGGCAACTTCAACGGCCTTTTCACATTCCCAGCCATACATATGTGTGCGTGAATGTGGATTTCCGTAAGACCCTATAAAGTATGGTAGCATGGCATCCAAAACGCGCGGATCCTGGAACGGAATAAATACAAAAAATAACATACAACTGGCGTTGTGGCCTGAAAGTCCATATATATAGGCCTCTTGCCTTCGCCAGGCAACGTCGAATAGCTCTTAGAACCTACAGCTAAAAAAAATTGGACGTAGGCTTACAAGGTAAAATGCATGATTTTGTTAGATGCTGACGAATGTGGACGGCTATGATGCGTGCTGCATTCATGATGGATGGTAGCGCAGCCGAAATCATCGACACAGAAACAAGACAGCAACTTTTCCCTTTGCATAATGCGCAGCCGACAACCAAATGCAGCCAGTGTTTAGTCTGATCTAGGTCATATTGGTTGCCCAAACAGCTAAAGTTATATTTATTCATGATCCCATATCAAAATTCCTTATATGAGGTTTGTTGCCTGAGCTTTGTCAATAAGATAAACTCCTTGGTGATTGCAACCCATGCCAACTCTGTACTGAGCATTTCGTTTCAGGCAACATATTCACCACCCCGAGGTATCATTAAACATTTTCGGAATATACTGATGATATGTTCCACTCTTTCCCTTTCAATCGACGAAGTGGACTATGGAGTTTTCCTTTATGCCGATAGTGCATTTCCGTTCAAGCTTTCTGGTTGGTACTTTGGATTCCTGTCTTTTTGATTGGGTATTGATCTTGTATTTTTTATTTCCCAGCCAACTTTTCTATTTGTGATAGGATTATTACTCTCATCGTACCTCTGAGCACTGTCACTCACCTTAGAACACGTGAAAAAAACGTAAAGCAAACTTACCCATTCCAGGTGCACATTGGTTTCATATGTTTGGGATTTCTGCTTAGTGCGTTAATTGGGGGTTTAATTTAGGTAAATTTACTTTTTAATTTTTTAAAAAGTTGGTCTCCATGTGCGAATTTATAGCTAAAATTAGAGTAGGAGACGTTACTCGTACAGGAATTAATATTTTGCGTTCAGTAGTTTCGTGTAAAGCATATTCGGCCTGTCATCAAGGTTGGAATGACTTCGGTAATTGGCAGAATCGGCTGCAAATAGACACATTCGCTATCTGATTACCGTCAAGAAAGCAGTCGCTGAAATCTGAGCTCATTGTTCCCTTTTTGGGATCTGGCTGTTTAATTGGATACAGTTGAACTAAGAGTTGAAAAATATATCTGTAGTTAAATCAAAAAAATGTTAAGCGCAATAAAATAAAGTATACCCTGCTAGCACCAGTCACGTCTGGTGTTGCCTTGTCCTCATGGCAAGACATGACGATAGCATGAAATCATCAGGCGGTCTGGTGTGAATAAAGCTCATTCAAAATGAGTGCTTAGTTTGGCTAAAACGTCCAAAAAACGCGTGAGGAGGCCTCTTTCTCCTCATCCGTTTTCACCCCTTATGGCCTCAATTTTTTACCACGAGTACAGTCTTTTAGGCTGTCGGTTATCGTTGTGCCCCAATGCCTTACTAAGCACTTACTATAGCGATAAGCAGTCCTTTGAGGTGCATAAGCGAATGCCTAAAGCAGAAGCTACTTCATCACATAAAAAGGGAAATCGAGAGCAATTTTAGAAAAATGGTTTATTGATGAGCTTCAAGTTAACAATTTTAAAAAGAAATGTACACACATAAGTTCCTGAGTCAGGGGAATTTATACTTCTTCGGAGTCCAAGAAGAGGGATTAGTTCCACGTACCATTGGCGCTTACTGCAGAGAAAGTAAACTTTAGTAAGAAGTAGGTAATGTGAGGAAAACTGAGGCAGTTAATAGTGCATTGTATTAAATACCTTTTGTCAGTAACACAGAAGCGCATTAGGTGAAAATTAAGTTCACTTACCGGTACCTTGGGGGGATAGTTCTTGGCATTCAGTCATCGGTTAGTACTTCTAGAACCTGAATGCATGTAAATGATAATTCAAAGACAAATATTTCCCAAGATGTATGTTGCACCGACGTTTCGATCACCCTCCATACCAGTCCTTTGATCCACTTGGGAATTCTGATCATACTATAGTTCTTTCTACACTAGAACTAGAGGCTGCTGAAACGTTTTCCAAAAAATATAGCTTTTTTTCGTGATTTCAGATCAGCAAATATAAGGGAATTGCTAACACACCTAAATTTCCACGACTGGGCTAACTTCTTTGTATGTTCGGATGTGAATGTTTGTACTGATACTTTTTACAAAGTTCTAGGTCCACTCATTTCTCGTTTTGTTCCCCGTAAGAAAATAATTAATGTCAAGGATGAAGTCTACCTCCCTTTATCATTCCGCCGTAGACTGCGTAGACTCTCCCGTCGTTTTCTTCTACAAAACGACACCTCCGTCCTGCCCGTGATCCAGAAAATCTTTGAAGAGGCTAAGAGGCTGTCTGACGAAAAACGACAATCCGATGAGGTTACCTTTGTCAAAAACCCTTAGTTAAATGTTGCGAAGCTCTTTTCGCGCACAGTAAAAGCGCAGAGAAAAACGCAGCACCCCGTACTTCGAGATGCTTTAGGAAACTTAATAGCTGACGCTATGTTGACTGCTGATAGCTTCAATGCTTTCTTGTCTAGAAAGTTTAGTGAACATACCGTCGCGCCCTTTCCTAACATCCGGGGTTGGACCGGTAACGTAATCGAAACCATACCTTTTATTCTCTGGGACGTGACCGTAGCCATTCGGCGTTTTCGTCAAACTTACAGTCCGCGACCAGATGGCGTCCCGGTTAGCGTTCTAAAGGCGGATGCAAACGATATATTTCCGTCCCTTCTGTATAAGATATTTAATCTTGCTCTTGAAAGTGAAACTTTCCCTACTTTATGGAAGGAATCGCACATACTGCCTATTCCGAAACGCGGCCGACCTACGTAATTTGACGACTTTAGACCAATAAATACACTACCAGCAGTCTCGAAGATCTTCGAGTCCTTGATCACCTAAGAGAAAATAACCTACTTAATGCGGCTCAGCATGGTTTCTCGTAAAAAGGTCTTGTGACACTTGCCAGCTCTCTTTCTTTGATCATGTGCTACAATTTAGAGACAGCGGTTTTGCAATTAACACCGTTTACTTCGATTTCACTAAGGCTTTTGATCGTGCTGACCATGAACTCCTACTGCTGAAACTTGCCTCCTTCGGCAAAGGTTACAAGCTTCTGAACTTAATATTTTCCTATTTGAATGCTCGCGCACAACGGGTTAAAATTTCTGATGTTATCTCCATACCCACGCATGTGAGGAGCGGAGTTATTCAGGGCAGCGTGCTCCGCCCGCTTCTATTTCGCCTCTTTGTCAACGATGTTCCTGATTGTTTTCAGTTTGGTAGGCCCTTTATGTACGCTGACGATTTAAAAGATGCCTATCGATACAAACCGGTTGATCGCAACATCGTGCTTGAGCTCTTAAAAACGGATCTTCAGGCCTTTGTTCAGTGGTGTCGCACATGGCGCCTCTCACTTTCTTGGCAAAAGTGCTCCGTGATGGTTATTGGCGACAACCATCAGCCCCACCTAAGCATAGACGGTCACGATCTTAAACGTGCCCGGAGTTATAAAGGATCTGGGCATATCATACTCTAATAGTCTTAATATGTCAGAGCACTGCGCCCTGATTGTCTCGAAAGCACGCCAAACTACTGGGTGTATACTCAGAAATTTTAAAACCGTCAAAATTAGAATCAGCCTCTATAAAATGTATGTCAGGCCAAGTCTGGAATATTGCTCGTTTCTATTTAGTCTTTTGCACGCTAGTGAACGAAAGAAGATAGAATCAGTCTAGCACTTCTTTACAAAAAGAGTTTTCTATTCAGATCACCGAAACCTGTCCTATCACCAACGCTGTGAGCTTACAAGCCTTGACCCGCTGTGGCTTCGCAGATCACAGAAGGGACTATTTTTACTGTTTAAACTACTAAACAGTCGTACATTTAACCCCCTTATATCTCTGAGGCACCTCGACCACTCTCGGCGCACCAGTCATCGAGATGTATTTTTATTTCTTCCTTTGGCACGCACAGTTAGATACCGACAGTTTTTTTCGGTAAACGCTATAGCAATCTGGAATAAGTTACCTAGAAGTATCAAAATTCAGCAAAGCTATCCCTTGTTTACGCGAACTGTCACTAGTTTTCTACATTCAGGACACCTTCCACAACTTTTGGGTGCTGACTCTGTTAAAGCTCTCTTCGGTTCTGATGGCGTTCATGGACTCTGAATCATGTGCCGGACTTCATGCTGAGGGCAATATTGCTGGCTCTGCAGACCTCAATCGGCTTATTTCTCAGTCGACAGCGAACAGCCGCTCGCCGAAATACCTGCTGGTGCAGAAAACCAGATCCGTAAAACTGAATGGAGAAGTTCTTCACCGGGGACCTGTGTTAAGGCGTCCCTGTCCAGAACTTTAATTACTCAATAAGCTGCAGTTTTTTCTCCTGAAAACACCTGAAAAAACGATCAGGAGTTTTTTTCACTGTCAGCTTGACCCTCTACTGTATATTTTTTTTGACCTTGCCTGAAAACTGGCAATAAATAAATAAAATAAAATAAAAATAATAGCTGTTCGTCGTACTGCATCAAGGCAAGATTACCGGTATTGGTCGCGAAATTTCGAAAGGGAAGATGACAGACTCGTCGGAAACTCAATCGAAGACGCAAAATTAAATTGATAAAGATGTACTAATGCAAGAGTTAAAAGAAAAAGACTGATAACTATTAAACAAAATAAACCTCAGACCGTATGCGCGCCCTTAGAGGCAAGTTTAGAGTTGTCAACCCCTTCGAGGACCTATAAAAGTGGACCCATAATGGAAGTACATACTCTTACCATTCTGCATGCCAATAAAACAGGCGTCGCTTGAAATCGGCTCAGAATTTCAATTCCTTCGAGCTTCTGTGTTTCAGTCACTACATCAGGTAATAAAACACAAATCTTGGAAATTATTTAAGGGTTCAGGTGAATTCAGTGCATTTGAGGATACTAGGCATATGCCTTTGAACTCCCTAGTTGTCACATAAAAATCGCAAAAATAAGAAGCCATGTAAAGAAGTTACAGTCAAGTGAATGTAGGCAGAGTTTCGTACACTAACAACAATTCGGACGCGAATCGGACGCGAATCGGATCCGATGGTACGAATTTTCGGACGCGAATCGGATCCGACCATGACTTCGAATTCGGACGTGAATCGGATCCGAAAATTCGTATCTCGTTTTTCAACCGCACAGCGGAACCCCTTACTCCTTTGGTTGACGCCCATACTAGCTAAACGGTTAAAAACGATCCCCATTACATTCTAATTGCAACTTGGACCCTCGATCTTTGCTGCCTTCCGAAACTCACGCCGGCTGTGTGATCCCTGCATCTGCTCTCAATCGCGGAAGGGACTCAAACCAAAGGCTGAGTCCTTATATTTTCAAATTCTTATTATTGAAAACTCAGCTGACTCTCTATTAATTTTGTGGCAATTATAACATGCAAAACTCAAGTTCCATAAGTTTATTGTCACAAAAAATTGGTCCACGACCAAGCTGCTTGGGACCGTCTCTCGGCGCCTCTACCCACTCGGCCATATTGGCAGGGGATCTTGTTAAGCAAGTTAATGGACAGGCAGAAAACAATTTTTAACCATCGTTATTCTGCTATTTGTTCACCTCCCGCTAAACGGGGTAAAAAGTTCAATAAGCTTAACTAATGTAGCTTACGAAGACGAAACATGTATGGGTGTTTCAGCCTCCAGCAGAAATTCTCAGGGATGGAGCAGGAAATAAGCAATCTAAGACAAGAAATAGATAACTTTAAAAATCTATATCTCGCCCAATTGCTAAAAACGCCCCTGTTCGTAATAAACCTACAACAAAGCAAAATTCGTATTCATTTATAGCTTCTTCAAGCTTACATAAAAGTCACATTAAACATATCGCGACTGCTGGACCCGGTAAACCAGAGGAAATTTCGCTACTTCCGAAGGGAGCCCCATCTTGTCCTTGCGCCACTCTACCGGTACTTAGTTCGGGTAGCATCAGCACTAATCTGGCTTTACCGCCCATCGCTACATCACTGGTAGACGTTTCGCCAACGTGCGATGTTGAAGAGGTTGGCGAGTTCGTTAAGCCAAAGAAGAAAAGGTCTAAGAAGAACAAATCGTGCAGAGATTTGGCTCTAGCCTGCCCAACACCCAGTTTATGTGGACCTACCGGGCCAAGTGAATTGGTTACCAGTACTCACTCAGCTGAAAGATCTGAGTTACAAACGGGCCCTCGTTTGAGTCGAAAACATAATTTAGTCATTAAAGGGGTCCCGGAGTCAGCTTCAAGTTTTCCAAAGGAGCGAGTCAAACATGACTTGGATCTCCTTCAATTGTATGCAAAAACGATGCTAACGGACGGCGAGTCCATCCACATTCTCAAGGCATATAGAATAGGGAAAGCTCTGTCCGCACCCGAATCAAATTCTCGACCAAGACCTCTTAAAAATCATCTTGGAAAACGAAGCACAGGCACAGCTCCTGCTACAGAGAAAAACAACCCTACGGGCCTGCATTCTGAAGTTTTTTTTCAACCGGAATACGGACTGAAGGAGAGACTAAAAAAATGAGACAGTTAATAATAGAACTGGAAACACGAAGGACCAATGGCGAGGCACATCTCCAAATAAGAAACGGACAAATTGTTCAAGTGAAAAGAACATTTCTTTGGCCGAAGGCATTCACTCTGACAGCCTAACTGTCCCTTCTCAGAAACCAAAAACGTGCGAGCTTAAATTATTCGTATTAAATGCCAGATCTCTGCTTAATAAGATGCCATTGCTCCAGACTCTGGCTTTCATCCACTGCCCCGACATTGTAATAGTTACAGAGACTTGGGCAACACCCCTGTGTATCCAACTCTGAACTCAATATTCAAGGGTACGACTATATTCGTAACGATCGACACGAGGGCCGTGGCGGAGGAAGCTGCATCTATATTAAGCAGCCACTTACCTTTCTGCCGTTGGATAACCGACAATTTACCGCGGTAGAAGAGAGTTGTTGGCTCCGAGTAGTTCTTAAAGATAACTACTCTTTACTCGTCGGTTGTGTCTATCGCCCCCCAAACGCAAGTGGGGATTACGATCTCCGTCTCTCACAGGCATTTCATGCCGCAGTTGACCTAAATATGAAGTACTGCTTGATTGCAGGTGACTTCAATCTCCCTGAAGTTCAGTGGTTTCAACCTTCCGGTCCTGCAAAGTTCGAAAACTTGCTTCAGGCCATAGATACTGGCATGTGGGATCAGGTAGTTGATTTTCCCACCCGAGGATCAAACATACTTGATCTTATCTTCTGCAGAGGTTGTCAGCCACTGTCAGTTTCACCTTTAGACCCACTTGGGAGTTCAGACCATGCTATAGTTGCTTCTTCACTAGAAATCGAGGCTGATGAAACGTTTTCAAAAAATATAGCTTTTTTTCCACGATTTCCGATCAGCAAATATGGGGAATTACTAACACATCTTAATTCCCACGATTGGACTAACTTCTTTCTATGTTTGGATGTGAATGTTTGTACTCGATACATTCTACCAAGTTCTAGGTCCACTCATTTCTCGTTTTGTTCCTCGTAAGAAAATAATTAATGTCAAGGATGAAGTCTACCTCCCCTTTACCTTTCCGCCGTAGATTGCGTAGACTCTCGCGTCGTTTTCATCGACTAAATGACACTTCCGTCCTGCCATTGATCCAGCAAATCTTTGAACAGGCTAAGAGGCTCTCCGAAGAAAAGCGACTAGCTGAAGAGGTTAACTTTGCCGAAAACCCTTCGTACAATGATGCAAAAACTCTTTTCGCGGACTGTAAAATCGCAGAGAAAAACGCAGTACCCTGTACTTCGAGATGCTTTTTGAAACCCTATAGCTGACGCTAAGTTGACGGCTGATAGCTTCAACGCTTTCTTGTCTAGAACTTTCAGTGAACATTCGGTCGCCCCCTTTCCAAACGTCCGGGTTTGGACCGGTAACGTCCTCGAAAACATAACTTTTACCCTCTGGGACGTAACCGTAGCCATTCGGCGTTCTCGCCAATCTTACAGTCCTGGACCAGATGGCGTCCCGGTCAGCGTTCTAAAGGCGGATGCAAAATGATATATTTCCGTCACTTCTGTATAAGATATTCAATCTTGCTCTTGAAAGTGAAACCTTCCCTATTTTATGGAAGGAATCGCACATTTTTGCCTATACCCAAACACGGCAGAACTACGTCATTTGACGACTTTAGGCCAATAAATACACTGCCAGCAGCCTCGAAGATATTAGAGACCTTGATTAAAGACAAGTTGATGCGTCACCTAACAGAGAATAACCTACTTAATGCGGCTCAGCATGGGTTTCTCGAAAAAAAGATCTTGTGACACCTGCCAGCTCTCTTTACTTTGATCATGTGCTACAATCTAGAGATAGTGGTCTTGCAATTTACACCGTTTATTTCGACTTCACGAAGGCTTTTGATCGTGTTGACCACGATCTCCTCCTGCTGAAACTTACCTCCTTCGGCATAGGTAACAAGCTTCTGAACTTAATATCCTCCCTATTTGAATGATCGCGCACAACGGGTAAAAAAATTTCCGATGTTATCTCCAACCCCACGCACGTGAGGAGTGGCGTTATTCAGGGTAGTGTACTCGGCCCGCTTCTATTTTTGCCTTTTTGTGAACGATGTTCCTGATTGTTTTCAGTATGGTAGGCCCTTTATGTACACTGATGATTTAAAAGTTGCCTATCGTTATAAAACCGGTCGATCGCCACATTGTACTTGAGCTCTTAAAAAGGATCTTCAAGCCTTCGCTCAGTGGTGTCGCACAGGGCGCCTTTCGCTCTCTTTGGCACAAATGCTCCGTTATGGTTAGTTGTGACAACCATCAGCCCTCATCTAAGCATAGACGGTCATGACTTAAATGTGCCCGGGTTTATAACGGATCTGGGCATATCATATTCTAGTAGTCTTAATCTGTCAGAGCACTGCGCCCTGATTGTCTCTAAAGCACGCCAAACCACTGGGTTTATTCTCAGAAATTTTTAAAACCCTCAATATTAGGACCAGCCTGTATAAAATGTATGTCAGACCTAGTCTGGAATACTGCTCGTTTCTATTTAGCCTTCTGCACGCGAGTGAACGGAGGAAGATAGAATCAGTCCAGCACTTCTTTACTAAAAAGAGTTATTACTTCAGAGCACAGAAACTTGTCCTACCAACAACGCTGTGAGCTTACAAGCCTCGACCCGTTGTGGCTTCGTAGATTACAGAAGGGACTATTTTTTTACTGTTCAAGCTTTTAAACGGTTTTACCTTTAACCCCCTTACATCCCTGAGGCAGCTCGACCACTGTCGGCGCACCAATCATAGAGATGTATTCTTATTTCTTCCTTTGGCACGCACCGTTAAATACCGTCAGTTTTTTTCGGTAAATGCTATAGCAATCTGGAATAAACTACCCAGAAGTATTAAAAATTCAGCAAAACTATCCTTTGTTTACGAGAGCTGTCACTAGTTTTTCTACATTCAGGACACCTTCCGCGAATTTTTGGGTGCTGATTCTCTGGAAGCTCTTTTTCCGTTCTGATGGCGTCCACGGACTCTGAATCCTATGCCGGACTTCATGCTGAAGGCAATATTGCTGGCTCTGCAGTCCGTAATCGGGTTATTCCTCAGTCTACAGCTAGCAGCCGCTCGCCGGCATACTTGCTGCTAGTACAGAAGACCAGATCCACAACACCGAAAGGAGAAGTACTACACTGTGCACCTGTGTCAACACTTCCCTGTCCTAAACTTTAATCTGTTCAACAAGCTGCAGTTTTTTTTTCCTGAAAATACCTTAAAGAACGATCAGGAGTTTTTTTCACTGTCAGCTGGACCCCTTACTGTATATATCCCGTTTGACCTTGCCTGTAAACCGGCAATAAATAAAATAATAATAATAATAATAATAATCGAATAGTTATTAATGATAAGATGACTCTCGGAAGACTGAGTGAGCAATTAAAATATATTTTGCTTAAAAATATGCAAAGCGTAAGTGTACAAAAATAAATCTTATAAATTTCTCCTAATCAGTTGTCCTGTGTTGATGGACCCGGCAATCCCTCAGCCGTTTCATTAGATATCCACCCTGTAATGAAAATACAATAAAATTAGTGATGGTGAGTAAACAATGCGCATGTGTTTATGTAGTAAATGTTTGTATAAAAGGTTGATAATTAAAATCTAAGTACCGTCAGAACAGTGCCCCAGGGCTGCCTTTAAGCCCCTTTTCTGCAGTCGGTCACATGCCTTTTTAAAGGCATTTTTGAAAGCTCGTTCTAGCTGCAATTTGTCCGCCTTTTGTGGAATATTCCAGAGATTGAGGACGTCTGCGGTGCACATGAAATAGTTAATAATGAGAAATTTCTTACCCAACAGAATTCCGTATAAAGGTGAGAGGAAAAATGCCTTTTTGTTCTGGTGGCGACCGTAGAATGTTAGCCGGTGGGTAACCTCATCAGCGAAGAGCGATGTCAAAACGCGATCAGCAAAATTGCTGACGCTATCGCCGCCAAGGGAGGCCAAATGGGTTAGCTAGTTAGACGGTAAGTAATGTCCAGCCAACCTACCAATTGTTGCCTATATGCCCTATCTGCAACGGCTTTGGTAAGGGCATCTACTTCGTCCAGGGTCGACATTTGGTGTAAAATTGGACCCCTTGCTCCAGGCTGGGGTGCAGGTGTGCTGCAGCTACCAATATGCTCATCTATGCGATGCCGTGTGGCCGCCACCTCCACTTTCAGAGCCTGCAAAAGCCTTATTTGTTGCATTTGGCTTTGCATGATCCATCGAAGACTTACTTTGACGGCTGAGCGGCGGGGTTTTCGTGTATTATTAGCAAGCTCGCCTCTTTCGTTTGCGCCGAATCCCGTCTAGGAAGAGTATCTATGGAAGGTAATGGCTTACCCGCATGTGAAGGAGACTGGAAAATAGGCATAGTAATGCTAAAACCGCCGCTACCAGATGAATTGTCCTAAAAAATGGTAACGGTGTTAATTGTTCTGCATACCTATGAAAACGAGAGGAACGGGATGTTCGAAATGAAAACGTTGGAATTTATAGGGCCCAGTATGAAATCCATCTTTAGACATAATGAGCTACAACCCAATAGGAAAAAGGATGATGAATGCAAAAATAGTTCACAAACAATGGGCTCCATGATTCTACCTAGGATAGGCCAAAACCCGCGCTTAGTTTTCTTATGTATAGGGAGCCCATCAATAGCTAAATAAGTTACAACAAAATTGCCTATTAGACGCCTCAAAACTGCTCAGTTAACTGTTTCACAAGTACTAAATGATCGTACTCACCACTGCCCATTGCCGTCACCTTTGAAACATCAATTTTCCAAGCCAACAGCGTTCGTGCGTCTGCGGGAAGGTCAGAGGTCAGTCGTCTTATTTTATTTTATTTATTTATTGCCAGTTTACAGGCAAGGTCAAAAACAATATACAGTAGAGGGTCAAGCTGACAGTGAAAAAAAACTCCTGATCGTTGTTTCAGGTGTTTTCAGGAGAAAAAACTGCAGTTTATTGAGTAATTAAAGTTCTGGACAGGGACGCCTTAACACAGGTCCCCGGTGAAGAACCTCTCCATTCAGTGTTACGGATCCGATATTCTGCACCAGCAGGTATTTCGGCGAGCGGCTGTTCACTGTCGACTGAGAAATAAGCTGATTGAGGTCTGCAGCGCCAGTAATATTGCCCTCAGCATGAAGACCGGCACAGGATTCAGAGTCCATGAACGCCATCTGAACCGAAGAGAGCTTTAACAGAGTCAGCACCCAAAAGTTGTGGAAGGTGTCCTGAATGTAGAAAACTAGTGACAGTTCGCGTAAACAAGGGATAGCTTTGCTGAATTTTGATACTTCTAGGTAACTTATTCCAGATTGCTATAGCGTTTACCGAAAAAAACTGTCGGTATCTAACTGTGCGTACCAAAGGAAGAAATAAAAATACATCTCGATGACTGGTGCGCCGAGAGTGGTCGAGGTGCCTCAGAGATGTAAGGGGGTTAAATGTACGACTGTTTAGTAGTTTAAACAGTAAAAATAGTCCCTTCTGTGATCTGCGAAGCCACAGCGGGTCAAGGCTTGTAAGCTCACAGCGTTGGTGATAGGACAGGTTTCGGTGATCTGAATAGAAAACTCTTTTTGTAAAGAAGTGCTGGACTGATTCTATATTCTTTCGTTCACTAGCGTGCAAAAGACTAAATAGAAACGAGCAATATTCCAGACTTGGCCTGACATACATTTTATAGAGGCTGATTCTAATTTTGACGGGTTTAAAATTTCTGAGAATACACCCAGTAGTTTGGCGTGCTTTCGAGACAATCAGGGCGCAGTGCTCTGACATATTAAGACTATTAGAGTATGATATGCCCAGATCCTTTATAACTCCGGGCACGTTTAGATCGTGACCGTCTATGCTTAGGTGGGGCTGATGGTTGTCGCCAATAACCATCACGGAGCACTTTTGCCAAGAAAGTGAGAGGCGCCATGTGCGACACCACTGAAAAAAGGCCTGAAGATCCGTTTTTAAGAGCTCAAGCACGATGTTGCGATCAACCGGTTTATATCGATAGGCAACTTTTAAATCGTCAGCGTACATAAAGGGCCTACCAAACTGAAAACAATCAGGAACATCGTTGACAAAGAGGCAAAATAGAAGCGGGCCGAGCACGCTGCCCTGAATAACTCCGCTCCTCACATGCGTGGGGTTGGAGATAACATCAGAAATTTTAACCCGTTGTGCGCGAGCATTCAAATAGGAAAATATTAAGTTCAGAAGCTTGTTACCTATGTCAAAGGAGGCAAGTTTCCGCAGTAGGAGATCATGGTGAACACGATCAAAAGCCTTAGTGAAATCGAAGTAAATGGTGTTAATTGCAATACTGCTGTCTCTAGATTGTAGCACATGATCAAAGAAAGAGAGCTGGCAAGTGTCACAAGACCTTTTTTTAGAGAAAACATGCTGAGCCGCATTAAGTAGGTTATTCTCTCTTAGATGACACATCATTATGTCTTTGATCAAGATCTCGAAGATCTTCGAGACTGCTGGTAGTGTATTTATTGGTCTAAAGTCGTCAAATGACGTAGGTCGGCCGTGTTTCGGAATAGGCAGTATGTGCGATTCCTTCCATAAAGTAGGGAAAGTTTCACTTTCAAGAGCAAGATTAAATATCTTATACAGAAGGGACGGAAATATATCGTTTGCATCCGCCTTTAGAACGCCAACCGGAACGCCATCTGGTCGTGGACTGTAAGTTTGACGAAAACGCCGAATGGCTACGGTCACGTCCCAGAGGGTAATAGTTATGGTTTCGAGGATGTTACCGGTCCAAACACGGATGTTAGGAAAGGGCGCGACGGTATGTTCACTAAACGTTCTAGACAAGAAAGCATTGAAGCTATCAGCAGTCAACATAGCGTCAGCTATTGGGTTTCCTAAAGTATCTCGAAGTACAGGGTGCTGCGTTTTTCTCTTCTGAAGACTGCTCTGGTGAATCAATGGCATACGCGAGCGTATTGCCCAAGAACTCATAGCCTCTTGAAACGTAGGTTCCTCTTCAATTGTAGGTGGGCTTGAGGAGTTGTTTGGTGCAATGTCAGATGTCGAACTTGCATCCTCATCAACAGAGGAAATCTCTAAATCATCATATGACGAACTAGAGGAAGAGGTCAGATGCCACGACGATAAAGATGAGTCGGATGGATACATTTCCCTCATAATCTCGGCAATTTGACGTAAATCATCCAGAAAACTTTTCTGGGCACGTCTCCTAAGTGTTTTCGTAGATACTGCTCTAAACATTCTGCAAAAAAAGCAAAAAACGGTCAGTATAGACAGAGCAGGGGTGCAGGCAGTTAAGCGACCGCGTCGCAGCACAACAGCGCAGGAAGCGACATGGCACGGCGCGCGCGGGATTGACAGCTCAGTGCCCGATCGATTTGCTAATAAAACTGCGCGCATTCTCTTGCGCCCTTAGCGACGCGTCATCGAGGTGCACTAGCAACCAATCAAATTCCAGATGCGATTACCGTACGACCGTTAGAGCCTCGAATCGTATTTCATTGCTATTAGGGTAGTACATTGGTATTTTTAAGGTTGAATGGTCACATAGTCTTCGTGATGAAATTGCTTTCGAATTTCAGCTCCTTTGAGTGTACGAAGTTTTAGTCTCTACCTTAGTGTAGAAGACACGTTGATTTGGAATAACTCTTGAGTGGATTGTCCAGTCTCTAAATTTGGGAAATATTTTTTTGGACTTAACGATTCTGCGGCTATCCAAATATTCCATCACTGAGGATTATTCCACGTCCAGGACATTATCCCTACGAGAAATACAAGCTTCAGCGTTCACTTGCTTCCAAATTCAAGCCAGCGGTGGGCTGCTCTAATCTGCTTTCATCAGGGAGGGAGAAGTCGCAACAAAGGCTGAGTCGTTGCATGCTTATTAGAAGTCTGACTGCTGAATACTATTGCATCCTAGCCCAGTTATTTAAGAGGATTTATAAATTAAATGCATTCGAATACAGTCATAAGAGGTATGGAAAACGCAGACGCTCAGGACTCATCTGTGCTGAGGAAAAAAATCGCAGCGCAGGCAGGTTTCGAACCCTGGTCGCAGATTCATGTGGCGACGAGCATATACTGCGCTACGTCCTCACCACAATTTGGAAAACAAAAATTGTATCCAAACAAAAAAAGATGACAAAGACAGATATTCTGTTACCACTTCTCCTCCTGCCAAGTGGGCAAAAAGCCTGGGAACACTAATGAATGTCACTTACGAGGACGAAAAGTGCATGGGATGTTTAAATCTC
The DNA here is from genome assembly GCA_017591395.1 of Schistocephalus solidus. NCBI lineage: Eukaryota > Metazoa > Platyhelminthes > Cestoda > Diphyllobothriidea > Diphyllobothriidae > Schistocephalus > Schistocephalus solidus. The sequence goes on from WEDG01006433.1 coordinate 117,058, forward strand.
TTGCGGAAATTCTTACTGATGGAGAAAGAGATAAGTAACTTGAAACAAGAAATGGCCGATCTCAAAGAGAAGGTTCAAAGTTCACCCAGAAAAAAAACAGCCGCAGCAACGAGAATTCCAACCAAAGAAATAGCGTATGCAAATATTGCTTCCTCAAGAATACCTCATGTAGAGCTTAAAGAAATTGCGTCTACAGAGCTTCAAAAGGGAGATCAAACCAGCTCATGCACCTTACTTCTGTCATCGAGCTTAGACAGAAGCAGAAACGTGCTGGATACACAAACATATGCGGCATCGTCGCTGAATGATACCAAAAAGGGTGAAGTTGAAAAGCACGTCGAATTTGAAGCACCTAAGACGAAGAATTCGAAGTCGAAAAGGGCCAAGAAGCTTTCACAAAAAGTGGTTTGAACTCCGAAAAAAGCTTGTTCTTACCAATAGATGCTCAAGTGCAATCCTCTGCTGGTAATACAGGAGCAAGTGGAGGACCAATTGGCAAAGTTTCCAAAAAGGGGTTTGCCATTAACTTAAGGAATAGTTGCTCATACTGACGAAAATAACATGGTCAACCAGAGTAGCATTCTTCCTAATACTGATGCTCTATCAACAAATCTGAATTCAAAGTCACCAAACATACATTTCGACTGAAAAACGAAATCTCGTTATTAAAGGGGTTCCCGAGTCCACTTCTCTGATTGCAAAGGAAAGGGTAGAACATTACCTCAGTCTTTTCCGAGAATACTCATATTCGATTCTTCGAGATGGCGAATGGGTAACAGTGCACAAAGCATTCCGTTTAGGAAAAAGCGGATCTTTCACATGAACTATCATCACCAAAGCCTCTTAAAATCATTCTTGAAAATGATGTTCAGGCTTCACGCCTCCTAGAACGGAGAAAGGCTCTCCGTAGCTCACACAGGGATGTGTTTTTTCAGCCGGATTACGAACCCAAGAAAAGGTACAAAATGAGGATGCTGAGAGCAGAACTGAAGAGGAGGACCGAGCAGGGGGAAAAATGGCTCCAAATAAAGGACGGGGAAATAAAAGTGATAAAGAGGTCTTTCTTATGGCAGACCCCGTAAATAATCGAGGTGGATTCTCGCCGAGACGGAGGACACTAAATACGATGTACCCAACTGTACAGAGCTTGAATAATACAAAGAAGGCGCTCCAGAACTCGAATGACGACCACTCATCATAACACAGCGTCGGCGGGATGGACACCCGTTCATCTCGGAAAACAATGACAGACTCTAGTGTTCAATCGCGCGAAATGCGCAGAAGTCTTTATGGAGGAGTTACCCAGTCTAAATTGAGATGTTTGTATACCAATGCTCAGAGTCTCCTATCGAAAGTAGATGAACGCAAACCATTAGTATCAGACCGAAACCCCGATATCATTGCTAATACGGAAACGTGGCTCAAAGCCGAAATCGCGGATAGCGAGGTTTCGATTGATGGATACCAACTTTTTCGAAAAGACGGAGAAAATAGAAAGGGAGGAGGAGTGGCCGTATATGTTAGGACAGGAATCTCGGCAGTCGAACGAGCACACTCCATGTTCCCTGAATATAAATTTCTCTGGATAAAGATTAAAAAGGAGTGTTCACAGAACCTACAATTCTTGACGATCTACAGACCACCGAACATTCCAAGTGCAGCTGATGAGTCCCTCCTCCATTTGCTCAAGGAAGTAGCAAGTCACCAGGAGGCGCTTATTGCTGGAGATTTCAATGCACCTATAGTAGACTGGGTTAATCTGACAGTTGATGGTGCACCAACTTCCTTCGTCCACAAGCTACTGGATTTCACTTTCGATCAACCTCTGGTACAGAAGGTTAACATTCCAACGAGATTTAGAGAGAACCAGAGAGCAAATTGCCTGGACCTTGTATTTACGAAGGATTTCTCTAGCATTGATGAAGTGTATTCTATTGCACCCCTCGGTAAGAGTGACCATAGTACGCTGATGTGGGATTACTCACTTTATTCTCAGCGCCATAATGGAACGGAATGCAAGCGAAATATATGGAAGGCTGATTTTAACGCGATGAGGAAAGAACTCATGTCTATGAGATGGGATTGTTTGCTTAAAGGGAATCCAAAGGATGACTGGCGATCATTTAAGACAGTCTCACTCGATCTGATTGAACGCTTTTGTCCAGTGAAGGTGCAAAAAAAGAATAGTCACCCCGCCTGGTTAACAAGAGAACTTAACAGGCAGCTAAAGAAGAAGAATAAAAAATGGAAGGTATTCAGGCAAACAGGGTCAGCAGTGCATCTCAAAGAATTTCGTCATCATAGAAACGCTGTAAAAAGAATGATCCGTCAGGCAAGGAAGAACTATGTATCAAGAATTATTCAACATTCAGAACAGTTTCCAAGAATTCTGGGCGCCGACACGGTAGAATCTGTTTTCCTGTTCGACGGAGTGTGCGGCATCTGAACTCGATCCCAGGTGTTACCTTGAGGGATACGGCACCGTCTCTGCAGCCTGCACCCGTTGACTTCTTCGGCAGACAGTGAGCGACCGTACACGGATGCTTTCTTGCCTGAGGCAGAATCCCGGTTCCTAGCAAAGACAGAGAGGCTGCATACAGACTGCAATTGTGTTAGCCCTTCCCTGATCTGAATTGCTATCATCCTAACAGGCGGTAGTTTTTCTCCTGAATAACATGAAAATAGGAAAAACCCTTATAATGATATATATTCATGAGTTTTTTTCACTGCCAGCCTCTACTCACTGAATATTTCATCTGACAATGCCTGTAAACCGGTATTTAATACAACTATTATTATTATTATTATAATTATTAACAGGCTGAATATAAACCAAAACATTTATTCCATTATATCAATAGCCGACTAAAAAACAAGGACCCAGTAGCAGTACTCATGGATGGGAATGGTGTTGAAGTCGTTGAAAATTGCGACAAAGCCGAGTACTAAGTCGGTTTTTTGCCACAGTTTTCACTCGAGAACCGGAACTTAAGCTTGACCACGTCAACAGTGCTGTTATAGACGCCGGTCCAGTGCTTGAATATATAATCTTCCAGGAACCTCTCGTGGAAGTAGAACTGCGAAATCTGAAAGAAGCGAAGTCATCTGGTCCGGACGATATACCGGCCAGGTTCTTGAAAGAACTGGCCAGCGAACTGTCCAAACTACTAGCGCATATATTTAATTGTCATTTGAATCAGGGAAACTGCCATCCGAATGGAAGGCAGCAAATATATACCCCATATACAAGAGTGGTGCTCGATCTTATGTCAACAATTATCGGTCTGTCAGCCTCACCTCCATTTGCTGTAAAATAATGGAATCAATAATCAAGAAGGTAACCATGAAGTTCCTTGAGGAAAACCAATTACTCTCAGATCTCCAGCATGGCTTCAGACAGAATTGCTCCTGTCTTTCTAGTTTATTACTCTCCACAGAGCAGTGGACTCGTGCACTGGACGAAAATGGTAGGGTTGACGTCATAAACACTGATTTCAAGAAGGCGTTTGACAGTGTCCCACACAAACGTCTCATCTACAAATTATCTGAAATCGGCATGAGAGGAATGCTGCTGACATGGATCGCAGACTTTCTTACAGATAGATTGCAAACTGTGTGCGTCGAAACCCCGAAGTCAACACCTACTCCGGTTCTAAGTGGTGTCCCCCAAGGCTCGGTATTAGGGCCGTTACTCTTCTTAGTGTACATAAACGACTGTGTTGACGACCTGGATTGCAGCGCCATCATGTTTGCAGAGGATGTTAAATTGTGGAGGGTCATCAGATCTGATTTCGATAGGCACGCACTTCAAGAGGATCTCAACCGTCTTAGCAGCTGGTCTGCTCGTTGGCTCTTAAATTTTAACGTTGAAAAGTGTGTGGTCCTAAGACTGCGTACAAGAAGGACCAGTGAGGAGGATGATTCCTACCAATACATTCTCAATGGGTGGCCCTTTTCAATTGTTGAGGAACAGAAGGACCTCGGTGTTCTAATAAACTCCTCACTTAAACCATCTTCACAGTGTTTAAAGGCAGCTAAACGCGCTACACAGGTCTTCTTTGCGCTCAGACGTGGATTTGTGCAGATTGATAAGGAACTCTTCCGAAAAACCTACGGGGTATTTGTTTGATCTCACTTGGAATATGCCATCCAGGCCTGGCGTCCGTGGTTTAAGAAGGATTATCTACAGCTGGAACGAGTGCAGGCGAGGGCTACGAAGATGGTCAAGAATCTAAGTCATCTGCCTTACGAAGCCAGACTGGTTGACCTTGATTTGTTTTCTCTAAATTACAGGCAACTACGCGGTGACCTCATCCAAACCTACCAGATTGTCAGAGGCCGCGATTGTGCCCTAGAATTTGCTGACTTCTTCGAATTGGCTATGACGGAACATCTGCGGGGTCATCCCTTTAAACTGCAGAGGAAGTTTGTCCACACGGAAGTCCGTCAGAACGCCTTTTCGCAGAGGGTCGTTGGAGCATGTAACGGACTCCCTGACGAGGTGGTCCTTTCAGAAACTGTTGACACATTTAAATTCAAACTAGATACTCATTTTCTGAGAAACTATTGTCAATATAATGAAGATAGTGTAAACAGTGGCAGGTTGCGCCTGGCCCACACATATCGATGACCCTACATTTTCATTTGTCAGATATATCACTGTAAACGTTTGTACTATTGACATTTTTGCATGTGAATAGGGAGCTCAAGGGCGAAAGCCTACTTCCCTCAATAAAGTGACTTAAAAGTGACTTAAGTGACTATGATGCAATATATTTTGTATATGTATATTTTGAAGGGTTACAGGCATTGCCCTTGATGACCCTATTGATATAAAACTATCATTCCATGTGTACAGTCAGTATAAAAATGCTGTACATTTAAAAATGTTTGAGTCAAAGCATAACATAACCTCAAATGCCTGTTCACATCTATAGGCGAAACATTGTGGAAGAAAATTAGAAACCGAAAGATTTTGACCTTGAAGACCCTATAAGCACCACCAATTATTTTTTCTCCAACTTGGACAATTTGATCTCCGTTACCACTTAGCTAGGACTGTTCCGGACAATACTGTTTCAACTGCATGTCTTTATTTGCTTCCTGCTCATCTGGAATTCTTCCTTGTGCCGAAATTCGTCATCAAACGGATCAAATTGGAATTTGTTTATCATCAAAGCTCCGTGCGTCATTTGAGACAAAGCTCCGCGCGTCGTTTGAGACAAAGCTCCGCGCGTCGTTTTAAATTGCTTTCGAATTTCAGCTCCTTTGAGTGTACGAAGTTTTAGTCTCTACCTTAGTGTAGAAGACACGTTGATTTGGAATAACTCTTGAGTGGATTGTCCAGTCTCTAAATTTGGGAAATATTTTTTTGGACTTAACGATTCTGCGGCTATCCAAATATTCCATCACTGAGGATTATTCCACGTCCAGGACATTATCCCTACGAAAAATACAAGCTTCAGCGTTCACTTGCTTCCAAATTCATGCCAGCGGTGGGCTGCTCTAATCTGCTTTCATCAGGGAGGGAGAAGTCGCAACAAAGGCTGAGTCGTTGCATGCTTATTAGAAGTCTGACTGCTGAATACTATTGCATCCTAGCCCAGTTATTTAAGAGGATTTATAAATTAAATGCATTCTAATACAGTCATAAGAGGTATGGAAAACGCAGACGCTCAGGACTCATCTGTGCTGAGGAAAAAAATCGCAGCGCAGGCAGGTTTCGAACCCTGGTCGCAGATTCATGTGGCGACGAGCATAAACTGCGCTACGTCCTCACCACAATTTGGAAAACAAAATTGTATCCAAACAAAAAAAGATGACAAAGACAGATATTCTGTTACCACTTCTCCTCCTGCCAAGTGGGCAAAAAGCCTGGGAACACTAATGAATGTCACTTACGAGGACGAAAAGTGCATGGGATGTTTAAATCTCTTGCGGAAATTCTTACTGATGGAGAAAGAGATAAGTAACTTGAAACAAGAAATGGCCGATCTCAAAGAGAAGGTTCAAAGTTCACCCAGAAAAAAAAAAACAGCCGCAGCAACGAGAATTCCAACCAAAGAAATAGCGTATGCAAATATTGATTCCTCAAGAATACCTCATGTAGAGCTTAAAGAAATTGCGTCTACAGAGCTTCAAAAGGGAGATCAAACCAGCTCATGCACCTTACTACTGTCATCGAGCTTAGACAGAAGCAGAAACGTGCTGGATACACAAACATATGCGGCATCGTCGCTGAATGATACCAAAAAGGGTGAAGTTGAAAAGCACGTCGAATTTGAAGCACCTAAGACGAAGAATTCGAAGTCGAAAAGGGCCAAGAAGCTTTCACAAAAAGTGGTTTGAACTCCGAAAAAAGCTTGTTCTTACCAATAGATGCTCAAGTGCAATCCTCTGCTGGTAATACAGGAGCAAGTGGAGGACCAATTGGCAAAGTTTCCAAAAGGGGTTTGCCATTAACTTAAGGAATAGTTGCTCATACTGACGAAAATAACATGGTCAACCAGAGTAGCATTCTTCCTAATACTGATGCTCTATCAACAAATCTGAATTCAAAGTCACCAAACATACATTTCGACTGAAAACGAAATCTCGTTATTAAAGGGGTTCCCGAGTCCACTTCTCTGATTGCAAAGGAAAGGGTAGAACATTACCTCAGTCTTTTCCGAGAATACTCATATTCGATTCTTCGAGATGGCGAATGGGTAACAGTGCACAAAGCATTCCGTTTAGGAAAAGCGGATCTTTCACATGAACTATCATCACCAAAGCCTCTTAAAATCATTCTTGAAAATGATGTTCAGGCTTCACGCCTCCTAGAACGGAGAAAGGCTCTCCGTAGCTCACACAGGGATGTGTTTTTTCAGCCGGATTACGAACCCAAGAAAAGGTACAAAATGAGGATGCTGAGAGCAGAACTGAAGAGGAGGACCGAGCAGGGGGAAAAATGGCTCCAAATAAAGGACGGGGAAATAAAAGTGATAAAGAGGTCTTTCTTATGGCAGACCCCGTATAATAATCGAGGTGGATTCTCGCCGAGACGGAGGACACTAAATACGATGTACCCAACTGTACAGAGCTTGAATAATACAAAGAAGGCGCTCCAGAACTCGAATGACGACCACTCATCATAACACAGCGTCGGCGGGATGGACACCCGTTCATCTCGGAAAACAATGACAGACTCTAGTGTTAAATCGCGCGAAATGCGCAGAAGTCTTTATGGAGGAGTAACCCAGTCTAAATTGAGATGTTTGTATACCAATGCTCAGAGTCTCCTATCGAAAGTAGATGAACGCAAACCATTAGTATCAGACCGAAACCCCGATATCATTGCTAATACGGAAACGTGGCTCAAAGCCGAAATCGCGGATAGCGAGGTTTCGATTGATGGATACCAACTTTTTCGAAAAGACGGAGAAAATAGAAAGGGAGGAGGAGTGGCCGTATATGTTAGGACAGGAATCTCGGCAGTCGAACGAGCACACTCCATGTTCCCTGAATATAAATTTCTCTGGATAAAGATTAAAAAGGAGTGTTCACAGAACCTACAATTCTTGACGATCTACAGACCACCGAACATTCCAAGTGCAGCTGATGAGTCCCTCCTCCATTTGCTCAAGGAAGTAGCAAGTCACCAGGAGGCGCTTATTGCTGGATATTTCAATGCACCTATAGTAGACTGGGTTAATCTGACAGTTGATGGTGCACCAACTTCCCTCGGCCACAAGCTAATGGATATCACTCTCGACCAACCTCAGGTACAGAAGGTTAACATTCCAACGAGATTTAGAAAGAACCAGAGAGCAAATTGCCTGGACCTTGTATTAACGAAGGATTTCTCTAGCATTGATGAAGTGTATTCCATTGCACCCCTCGGTAAGAGTGACCATAGTACGCTGATGTGGGATTACTCACTTTATTCTCAGCGCCAGAATGGAACGGAATGCAAGCGAAATATATGGAAGGCTGATTTTAACGTGATGAGGAAAGAACTCATGTCTATGAGATGGGATTGTTTGCTTAAGGGAATCCAAAGGATGACTGGCAATCATTTAAAACAGTCTCACTCGATCTGATTGAACGCTTTTGTCTTGTGAAGGTGCAAAAAAAGAATAGTCGCCCCGCCTGGTTAACAAGAGAACTTAACAGGCAGCTAAAGAAGAAGAATAAAAAATGAAAGGTATTCAGGCAAACAGGGTCAGCAGAGCATCTCAAAGAATTTGGTCATCAAAGAAACCCTGTAAAAAGAATGATCCGTCAGGCAAGGAAGAGCTATGAATGAAAAATTATTCAACAGGCTGAATATAAACCAAAAATTATATTTCATTATATCAATAGCTGACTAAAAAACAAGGACCTGGTAGCAGTACTCATGGATGGGAATGGTGTTGAAGTCGTTGAAAATTGCGACAAAGCCGAGTACTTAGGTCGGTTTTTTACCTCGGTTTTCACTAGAGAACCGGGATTTAAGCTTGATCACGTCAACAGTGCTGTTATAGACACCGGTCCAGTGCTTGAATATATAATCTTCCAGGAACCTCTCGTGGAAGTAGAACTGCGAAATCTGAAAGAAGCGAAGTCATCTGGTCCGGACGATATACCGGCCAGGTTCTTGAAAGAACTGGCCAGCGAACTGTCCAAACTACTAGCGCATATATTTAATTCGTCATTTGAATCAGGGAAACTGCCATCCGAATGGAAGGCAGCAAATATATACCCCATATACAAGAGTGGTGCTCGATCTTATGTCAACAATTATCGGCCTGTCAGCCTCACCTCCATTTGCTGTAAAATAATGGAATCAATAATCAAGAAGGTAACCATGAAGTTCCTTGAGGAAAACCAATTACTCTCAGATCTCCAGCATGGCTTCAGACAGAATTGCTCCTGTCTTTCTAGTTTATTACTCTCAACAGAGCAGTGGACTCGTGCACTGGACGAAAATGGTAGGGTTGACGTCATATAAACTGATTTCAAGAAGGCGTTTGACAGTGTCCCACACAAACGTCTCATCTACAAATTATCTGAAATCGGCATGAGAGGAATGCTGCTGACATGGATCGCAAACTTTCTTACAGATAGATTGCAAACTGTGTGCTTCGATACCTCGAAGTCAACACCTACTCCGGTTCTAAGTGGTGTCCCCCAAGGCTCGGTATTAGGGCCGTTACTCTTCTTAGTGTACATAAACGACTGTGTTGACGACCTGGATTGCAGCGCCATCATGTTTGCAGAGGATGTTAAATTGTGGAGGGTCATCAGATCTGATTTCGATAGGCACGCACTTCAAGAGGATCTCAACCGTCTTAGCAGCTGGTCTGCTCGTTGGCTCTTAAATTTTAACGTTGAAAAGTGTGTGGTCCTAAGACTGCGAACAAGAAGGACCAGTGAGGAGGATGATTCCTACCAATACATTCTCAATGGGTGGCCCCTTTCAATTGTTGAGGAACAGAAGGACCTCGGTGTTCTAATAAACTCCTCACTTAAACCATCTTCACAGTGTTTAAAGGCAGCTAAACGCGCTACACAGGTCTTCTTTGCGCTCAGACGTGGATTTGTGCAGATTGATAAGGAACTCTTCCGAAAAACCTACGGGGTATTTGTTTGATCTCACTTGGAATATGCCATCCAGGCCTGGCGTCCGTGGTTTAAGAAGGATTATCTACAGCTGGAACGAGTGCAGGCGAGGGCTACGAAGATGGTCAAGAATCTAAGTCATCTGCATTACGAAGCCAGACTGGTTGACCTTGATTTGTTTTCTCTAAATTACAGGCAACTACGCGGTGACCTCAACCAAACCTACCGGATTGTCAGAGGCCGCGATTGTGCCCTAGAATTTGCTGACTTCTTCGAATTGGCTGGGACGGAACATCTGCGGGGTCATCCCCTTAAACTGCAGAGGAAGTTTGTCCACACGGAAGTCCGTCAGAACGCCTTTTCGCAGAGGGTCGTTGGAACATGTAACGGACTCCCTGACGAGGTGGTCCTTTCAGAAACTGTTAACACATTTAAATTCAAAGTAGATACTCATTTTCTGAGAAACTATTGTCAATATAATGAAGATAGTGTAAACAGTGGCAGGTTGCGCCTGGCCCACACATATCGATGACCCTACATTTTCATTTGTCAGATATATCACTGTAAACGTTTGTACTATTGACATTTTTGCATGTGAATAGGGAGCTCAAGGGCGAAAGCCTACTTCCCTCAATAAAGTGACTTAAAGTGACTATCTTATTTAAGTTTTCTGCGCAGGCTCTGCACCAATAAAAACTGGCAACCACTCAGGGAACCAAACGTGTACAACTTCGTGAAGATCTGAAGTTATCAGGACCTTCGATATCTCCGAACGGCTGAGTCTTTCCTGAATATCCTTCATACCGTTTATAGTATTTTTCAAAAGCGTTTTTGAACAAGTATAAACATTTTTGCTCATATTGCATTAAATAATCGCCATACTCCAAAGCCAGTCGGAAATTTCGTTATACGCTCAAAGGAGAACATACTTTTACGCAGTGTTTTAACATTTATGGACTCAAAACAATTGTCTGCTATCAACAGAACCAGTCACGGAACTTCCTTTAAAGGAAAGCCTGTTGAGCTGGCTTCAACATCCACGACTGGCACTCAATCTGTTTATACTTACAACCAAAAACCAGCAAAGCGCGCAAAAAGCGTAATGGCAGCCAAATCCGTTGGCTACGAGGACGAATCTTGCGTTGGATGTTCTTATATTTTACTAAGAGTTCAAAAACTTGAAAATGAGCTTGCAGACTTAAGGAAGCTCTTACAAGATAACATTACTCGACGAAATACGCTTAGCAATATTCCAGTTAAAAAGGCAGTGACTAAAGCACCAAAAGTATCAAAAACTACAACTTATTACAGCTCACAATGTTCGGACGCGATTACCCATAACGACCGGGTAACAAGAACACAGTCTCTGAATCCTACGGACGACGACGGCGAAATTGAAGTGCTTGTATACAAATGCACAAAGCCTTTTATCAAAACTTGATGAGTTAAAAATTTGCCTTGCCGAAGTATCTCCGGATGTGATAGCAGTAACCGAAACCTGGCTGTCGGGCAGTATTCGAGATAGCGAAATAACATTGTCTGGATACCAAACATATCGGAGGGACAGAGAAGACGGACAGGGTGGTGGAATAATTATGTATGTGAAAGACGTGCTAATAGTGTCTGACAAGACGAGCAAGTTTGCATGAAGCACGGAAGCCATATGGTTGAATATCAAGGCTCTTGACTATCCATGTCTAGATGTCCTCATTGTCTATCGGCCACGTAGGATAGACCGAGTCGCGGATACCCACTTGTTGGAACAATTAGAAAATTTCTCCAGTCGACCTAATATCATGATTATGGGTGACTTCAACGCACCAGGAATTAACTGGAGCACTGTTCAATCATCATGCCCGAAATCGACTTTGATTATGTTTTTCTGCAAAAGACATTGAAGGCACTCCTCACACAACATGTCCCTTTCCCCACCAGAACACGTGAAGGACAAAGGGTTAACTGTCTTGACCTGGTTTTCACGAAAACATCAGGCAGCCTCCGCTCGGTCGTAGTGATCATGTGGTGCTTATGTGGGACTACTCCTTATTCTCCGTTGCGCCTGCTATAGAGGAAAAACGGCGTAACGTTTGGCGAGGAAACTTTCATCAGATGCGAGCAGATTTAACACACATCAACTGGACCTCAATGTTTTCGAGCACCGTGAACGAAGATTGGGAGTCCTTCCGAAATGTTCTTCTGCAACTTATGGACAACCACTGCCCACTAACGAGTGTCCATCACAGCAAGCGTCCTGGGTGGCTAGACAGCAACTCAAAAAGGGAAATAAACAGGAAGCACAAGTTGTGGAGAAAATATTGCGAGTCTAATCAAGTCGCCTATTTTAATAAGTATAAAGCGCAGAGAAACAAAATGAGAAGCCTTATTCTTAAAACGCGAAGAGAATTTGAGAAGACTTTGCTGCAAAAGGCAACGCAGAATCCGAAGTTAGTCTACAGTTACCTCCGTAGATGTACAAGGAATAAACATCAAATACCGCTGATTAAGACTGCCACGGGCGTCGAAATGTCTGAAAACAGGGAAAAAGCCGAGTACTTTTCACAGTTCTACCGCTTAGTCTTCACTAACGAGGCAAGGTTCCTTCGTCCCTCAGTGGATAACCCGCCGACTGCAAGCATTAGCCACATAGTATTCTCAGAATTTCTGATTCAAAAGGAATTAAAAGAACTAAAAGAGTCGAAATCCCCAGGACCAGACGAGATTCCACCCAAGCTTCTGAAAGAACTCGCCAATGAACTTTCCGCACCTCTGTCAGTGCTCTTTCAAAAGTCATTTGACTCCGGAACACTTCCTTTCGATTGGAAGCTTGCACATATAACTCCCTTGTACAAAAGCGGTAGCCAGGCGTCAGTGACAAACTACAGGCCCATAAGCTTGACATGCATCCTTGGCAAGATTATGTAAAGGATCATCAAGAGCGAATTGGTGAAATTCCTACAGACTCATAATTTGTTATTTTATTTTATTTATTTATTGCCAGTCTACAGGCAAGGTCAAAATATAAATATATATAAATATATACAGAAGAGGGTCAAGCTGACAGTGAAAAAAACTACTGATCGCTGTTTCATGTGTTTTCAGGAGAAAAAACTGCATCTTATTGAGTAATTAAAATTCAGGACAGGGACGCGTTAAAAGGTGCCCAGTGAAGAACTTCTCCATTCAGTTTTACGGCTCCGGTATTCTGCACCAGCGGGTATGTCGGCGAGCGGCTGTTCGCTGTCGACTGAGAAATAAGCTGAATGAGGTCTGCAGAGCCAGTAATTTTTCCCCTCAGCATGAAAAAACCAGCACAGGATTCAGAGTCCGTGAACGCCATCAGAACCGAAGAGAGCTTCAACAGAGTCAGCACCCAAAAGTTGTGGAAGGTGTCCTGAATGTAGAAAACTAGTGACAGTTCGCGTAAACAAGGGATAGCTTTGCTGAATTTTGATACTTCTAGGTAACTTATTCCAGATTGCTATAGCGTTTACCGAAAAAAACTGTCGGTATCTAACTGTGCGTACCAAAGGAAGAAATAAAAATACATCTCGATGACTGGTGCGCCGAGAGTGGTCGAGGTGCCTCAGAGATGTAAGGGGGTTAAATGTACGACTGTTTAGTAGTTTAAACAGTAAAAATAGTCCCTTCTGTAATCTACGAAGCCATAGCGGGTCAAGGCTTGTAAGCTCACAGCGTTGTTGGTAGGACAGGTTTCGGTGATCTGAATAGAAAACTATTTTTGTAAAGAAGTGCTGGACTGATTCTATCTTCTTCCGTTCACTCACGTGCAGAAGGCTAAGAAGAAACGAGCAGTATTCTAGACTAGGCCTGAGATACATTTTATAGAAGCTGATTCTAATTTTGACGGTTTTAAAATTTCTGAGAATAAACCCAGTTGTTTGGCGTGCTTTCGAGACAATCAGGGCGCAGTGCTCTGACAGATTAAGACTACTAGAGTATGATATGCCCAGATCCTTTATAACTCCGCGCACGTTTAGATCGTGACCATCTATGCTTAGGTGGGGCTGATGGTTGTCGCCAATAACCATAACGGAGCACTTTTGTCAAGAAAGTGAGAGGTGCCATGTGCGACACCACTGAGCGAAGGCCTGAAGATCCGTTTTTTAAGGGCTCAAGCACGATGTTGCGATCAATCGGTTTATATCGATAGGCAACTTTTAAATCGTCAGCGTACATAAAGGGCCTACCATACTGAAAACAATCAGGAACATCATTGACAAAGAGGCAAAATAGAAGCGGGCCGAGCACGCTGCCCTGAATAACTCCGCTCCTCACATGCGTGGGGTTGGAGATAACATCAGTCATTTTAACCCGTTGTGCGCGAGCATTCAAATAGGAAAATATTAAGTTCAGAAGCTTGTTACCTATGCCGAAGTAGGCACGTTTCAGCAGTAGGAGATCATGGTCATGGAGTATGGCATACAGGCGTGGAGGCCATGGCTAGCAAAGGACACAGCATGTGTGGAGAAAGTGCAGCGTCGGGCAACAAAGCTAGTAAGAGGTCTAAAAAACCACACTTACATAGATAGACTGGCATGCATAAATTTATTCCCTCTGCATTACAGGCAACAAAGAGGGGATCTTATCCTAGTTTACAAGATAATAAACGGTCTTGAGAAAGGATTACGCTTTGAAGACATGTTTCAGTGGCACCTCTCGCCTTATCGCCGTGGGCACACAATGAAGCTGCGCACGAAAATGTCCAAGCTAAACCTCCGCTCTGAATTCTTCACGCAACGTGTCATACAACAGTGGAACAACCTTCCACAGTCAGTCGTGGAGGCAACTTCCCTTCAAATGTACAAACAACGCTTGGATAGTTACATGCGTACCCTCTCCTCTCTCCAAGCCTGAACTCTAAAAACCAGACATATATTGTAAAAAAACAATGCTACTCACTCTTTGCCAATACTATGTTAGTAGTGGTAAATTTACACGTGCTAAATAGGGTTTTCAAAGGCATTGCCTATTATCCTCACCATATAAACTGAAACTGAAACTGGTCAACACGATCAAAGCCTTAGTGAAATCGAAGTAAACGGTATAAATTGCAAAACCGCTGTCTCTAGATTGTCGCACATGATCGAAGAAAGAAAGCTGGCAAGTGTCACAAGACCTTTTTTTGAGAAAACCATGCTGAGCCGCATTAAGTGGCTAATTTTCTCTTAGATGACACATCATTTTGTCTTTGATCAAGATCTCGAAGATCTTCGAGACTGCTGGTAGTGTATTTATTGGCCTAAAGTCGTCAAATGACGAAGGTCAGCCGTGTTTGGGAATAGGCAAGATGTGCGATTCCTTCCATAAAATAGGGAAAGTTTCACTTTCGAGAGCAAGATTAAATATCTTATGCAGAAGGGACGGAAAAATTTCGTTTGCATCCACCTTTAAAACGCTGACCGGGACGCCATCTGGTCCTGGACTGTATGATTGACGAAAACGCCGAATGGCTACGGTTACGTCCCAGAGGGTAAAAGTTATGGTTTCGAGGACGTTACCTGTCCAAACCCGGATGTTAGGAAAGGGGGCGAGAGTATGTTCACTAAACGTTCTAGACAAGAAAGCATTGAAGCTATCAGCTGTCAACTTAGCGTCAGCTATTGGGTTTCCTAAGGCGTCTCGAAGTACGGGGTGCTGCGTTTTTCTCTATGCTTTTACTGTGCGCGAAAAGAGCTTCGCAACATTTAACTAAGAATTTTCGGCAAATTCAACCTCATCGGCTTGTCGTTTTTCGTCAGACAGCCTTTTAGCCTCTTTAAAGATTTGCTGGATCAAGGGCAGGACGGAGGTGCCGTTTTGTAGAGGAAAAGGACGGGAGAGTCTACGCAGTCTACGGCGGAATGATAAAGGGAGGTAGACTTCATCCTTGACATTAATTATTTTCTTACGGGGAATAAAACGAGAAATGAGTGGACAAAGAACTTTGTAAAAAGTATCAGTACAAACATTCACATCCGAACATACAAAGAAGTTAGTCCAGTCGTGGGAATTTAGGTGTGTTAGCAATTCCCTCATATTTGCTGATATGAAATCACGGAAAAAGCTATATTTTTTGGAAAACGTTTCGGCAGCCTCTAGTTCTAGTGTAGAAAGAACTATAGTGTTATCAGAATTCCCAAGTGGATCTGAAGGTGACACTGACGATGGCTGACAACCTCTACAAAATAAGATCAAGTATGTTTGATCCTCGGGTGGGAAAATCAACTACCTGGTCCCACATGCCTATATCTATGGCCTCAAGTAGGTCTTCGAAGTTTGCAGGACCGGAAGTTGGAAACCAGTGAACTTCAGGAAGATTGAAGTCACCTGCAATCAAGCAGTACTTCAGATTTAAGTCAGCTGCAGCGTGAAATGCCAGCGAGAGACAAAGATCGTAATCCTCGCTGGCATTGGATGGGCGATAGACACTACCACCGAGTAAAGAGTAGTTATCTTTTAGATCAACTCGGAGCCAACAGCTCTCCTCTACCGCGGTAAATTGGCGATAGTCCAATGGATAAAAAGTGTAAGTGGTTGCCTAACATAGATACAGCTTCCTCCGCCACGGCCCTCGTGTCGATCATTCAGAATGTAAGCGTAGCCTAGAATAGAGAGTTCCGAGTCGGATACACAGGGTGTTGCCCATGTCTCTGTAACTATTACAATGTCGGGGCGGTGGATGAAAACCAGAGTCTGGAGCAAAGGCATCTTATTAAGCAGAGATCTGGCATTGAGGACGATTAGTTTAAGCGGGCACGTTTTTGGTTTCTGAAACGGGACAGTTAGGCTGTCAGGGTGACTGCCTTCGGCCAGAGAAATGCTCTTTTCACTTGAACTATCTGTCCATCCCTTAATTTGAGATTTTCCTCACCATTGGTATTTCGTGTTTTCAGTTCTTTTATTAGCTGTAGCATTTTCATTCGCTCTTTCAACCCATATTCCGGTTGAAAAAACACTTCAGAATGCGGACCACGCAGGGTTGATTTTCTCTGTAGCAGGAGCTGTGCCTGCACTTCGTTTTCCAAGATTCAATTCAATTCAATTCAATTTATTGAGGGGAAAATAGGCATGGGCCTTTGAGTACCCTATTTGTAACGTTAAATTAAGTGCGGTATACAGAGAAACCGTGTGGGTTGCAAAGGTACAAAAGGCGGTCATAAAATTTGACAAGTGGTGCACGACTCTCGAGGGTTAAGATAAATGCCTCATCGCTCAGGCTCGTTGCGGAACATAAAACTGTCAAGGTTCCTTTTAAAGCTTTCCAGCGATGGTGACATCACAACGTCTTCAGGGAGGGCATTCCATGGTTTAACCACTCTGACAGAGAAGGAGAACTTGCGGACATCCAGTCTCGCCTGCTGGACACGCAGTTTCAATGGGTGACCTCGGAGATGGGTCGTGGTGGCAAATTCAAAGAAGTCCGAGAATTCCAGGCAACAATCCAATCCATTCACAATGCGGAATGTCTGCAGGAGATCACCACGCATTTGCCTTTAACTCAAAGGCAACAGATTAAGATTCATTAGACGGGTTGGATATGGCAAGGAGCTTTGACTTCTTACCATTTTGGTGGCTTTCCTCTGTACTCTTTCGAGGCAGTTCTGATCTTGAACTGTCCAGGGTTTCCAGGCGTGCATAGCATATTCCAAATGTGGCCTTATGAATGTTCCAAAGGTCTTAGCAAAAAGATCTTCATCGAAATCCAAAAAGGCTCGTCTGATGGCATGCAACACTGAAATTGCCCTCTTCGCCACTTTCGAGCAGTGAGACGATGGTTTTAAGGTGGTGGTCTTGGTCGAGGATTTGAATCAGGTGTAGACAGAACCTTCCCTATTCTATATGCCTTGAGAATATGAATGGACTCGCCGTCCGTCAGCAGCGTTTTTGCCTACAATTTAAGGAGTTCCAGGTCATGTTTAACTCGCTCCTTTGGAATAATTGAAGCTGACTCCGGAACACCTTTAATGACTACATTCTGTTTTCGACTCCATCGGGGGCCCGTTTGTAACTCAGATCTTTCAGCTGAGTGAGTACTGGTAACCAGTTCACTTTGCCTGATAGGTCCAGATTAACCGGGTGTTGGGCAGGCTGGAGCCAAGTCTCTGCACGACTTGTTCTTCTTAGACCTTTTATTCTTTGGCTTTACAAACTCGCCAACCTCTTCAACATCGCATGTTGGTGCAACGTCTACCAGTGATGTAGCGATGGGCGGTAAAGCCAGATTAGTGTGTAACTGAATCTTGGACTCATCCCTTAATTTCAGACTCTTTACTTATCATAGACCAGTACGATCTCTACCGTCAAGACCGCACTAGCAAGCGTGGTCGTGGTTGTCTTCTCACTATTAAAGCTTCATTTAAGCACTTCCCATTTGATATAGACGTCACGTCATTTTCTGGTAATTACTGCTTCGAATCCATTATCCTGTCACCCTGGCAAAAGGCTATTCTCGGATGTTTTTACTTCCCGCCTAATTAATCATCCGATGATGATGTGAAACTTTGTGAAATTTTTAAATTGGTTTCGGAGTCCAATTTTAACATTAAAATAATCGCTGGGGATTTTAATTTTCCAGAAATTGACTGGATTTCAAACTTTTGTCCACCCAGATTTCAGCCTTTCCTAGATACCATTAATTTCTCTAATTGGTCACAGCTTGTCCGTTCTTTAACGAGAGACAAGCATATTTTAGATCTGATTTTCACAAATAACATTGCTCCCCTCTTCGTTGATTTTAAACAGGGCCTCTTCCAAAGTGACCATACATTAATTCACTGTTGCTTACCAATTGTCTCATCGAAAAAGGCTAGCGCCGTTCGTACCTATCATAATTTTGACCTCGCAGATATGAGCTTAATTAACAACTTTTTGGACTCATTGGATTGGCAGCATCTCTCCTCCATGAACGATGCAGCAAGTCTTTCGGACTTAATGTCAGTCGTTTCAAATAACATCCTGGAATTTGTGCCAATCAAAATTGTCAAGCCCTACACTTCGGAATCCACCGTCCCCCACTTGCTTTTGCCAAGACTAAAGAAATTGAGGAAGCAATTAAAAGATCAATATACTAGTTCGTTATCTGTACATCTAAGGATTGCAGATATTTTTTAATTAACCTCTAAGATTCGGTTTGCACGGGACAGACAGAGGGAATCATGCGCACTCAGTGAGCCAAACTCTGCAAAATCTGTTGCTCAACTGTTCCGCCGTCGATCCTGCTCTAAACGAGGTTATGAAATACCTCCATTACTTAGTGAAACTACGAAATTCGTTCTCGAAGACTCTGAGAAGGCAGAATTGTTTAGTGCACTCTTTGCAAATCATCTTACGATGGAATCTGAACTGGTTTCGACGTTTCAGGCATCCTCATTTAATGTTATCAGTACCATTGATTTCTCCATAGAACTAATTCGTAAGCAAATAATGCGTCTGAAAAACTCGCACTCTTCGGGGACTGATGGTATTCCAAACTCAGTTATTAAGAGAGTGCAAAGCTTTCCCCGATTGCTTAGCCATGTATTCTAAGTTTATCTTTTAAACGGATTCTTTTCTGACTCATGGAAGACATCTATTATTCTTCCTGTCTTCATGTCGGGATCTTGCTCGGACGTAAATAATTATCGAGGCCTTCACAAAACCCCGGGTCTAGCAAAACGTCTTGAAAAATTTTTTTAAATCAAATTCTCGACTTTTGCTTCGAAAATAAGCTCTTAAGCGACTCGCAATATGGTTTTCTACCTGGGAGATCATGCGAAGTGTGTCATTTATCTTTTCTGAACCTCGTCACTTCCCTTTGTAATGAGCAGCAGTCAGTGGTTGTGATCTACTTTGACCTGAGCAAAGCCTTTGACAAGGTACCGCACAGACGTCTTCTGGTGAAACTGGAAGCCCTCGCGTCCGGCCTCCTCTCCTTGACTTCATTGGTTCCTTATTGTCTGACCGCAGCCAGAAGGCCGTAGTAGGTAATAGCAACTCGACGCCTCAACCGATCACGAGTGGCGTTTCAAGGTACGGTTCTAGGTCCCCTTCTCTTTATTCTGTACATAAACGAAATTTCAGCTTTACTCACAAATTCACAAAATTTCGTTTACGCTGACGATCTCAAGTGCATTTATTCATTTTCTAAAGACACTGCTCATAGTTGCGTGGATAAAATCAACACTGATCTTCTTATGCTCACACGTTGGAGCTGTACTTGGCAGATGGCGTTTTCTTCATCCAAGAGTATTTCTATATGTTTTGGCCCCGCTAAGCTTCCTGGACCCCTCGTATTTCAAAACAGTACACTTTTAGAACGATCAAGCATAAAAGACTTAGGTCTAAGTTACACGAACAAGCTAGCATTATCGCCTCATGCAGATCGAATTTCTGAAAAGGCTCCACAGATATGTGGTTTTATATCGCATAATTTCTTCCTTCCGGAAATAAATTTAGACCTGTACCGCATGTTTGTTCTTCCTATTCTAGAATACTGCTGTCCCCTCTTTGGGCTGATGAACGCCTCTGACCGCAGTAAGATTGAAAAAGTTCAGAGGGTTTTAACTCAAGGACTATTTTCTCTCCCTGGATCCAGTATCTCTTATACGGATAGATGCCAGTTAGCAGACATTAAATTTATGTGGGTTAGAAGGCACGAAGCCGGTCTCTGCTTCCTGTTTCGCGTTAACTCTAGTCCAAATCTCCCACAAATTAACGCTCTCACTCCGATGGATTGACCTATGCCACTCGTAATTCCTCCATGATCATTTCACCACCCCTTAGCTTCACAACTAACCGGGCTCAGTTTTTTGCCTCCAAATATGCTTTCATCTGGAATAATCTTCCACTGCAAATTAGGTTGTCGTCCACATTAGCTATTTTCAAAACAAAGTTACGCAAACATTTAACTTCGGAAGATATAAAGTCCTTATTGTCTGTTTCCTTCCCTAACTCGCAACTTTGGATTTCGAAAAGGGTCCTCCTGGTATTTGAGGCAGCTCCCTTGATATTATATTAGTCTCTTATTATGTGTCCATCATCCTCTGCAGAGTCAATCTTATATTGGTCTCTTACTATATGTCCATCATCCTCTGCAGAGTCAATCTTTGCATTACATTTTTGCCCCCTCCTTTTAAACAAGCAGCGCCAAGTCTTGACAACCTGGGTACTTTCCTCCGCTTTTGCAACCCCGACGATGGTCTCCAGGTTCAGTTGAGGATCAAGGCGGGTTCTGATGGTTTTGCCTCTTTGATTGATGGACTTTGCAGTCGGCAAGGTCGCATCTTGATGATGATATCATGACCTCTACTGTCCCTTCTTCGTTTTGACCCTGGTGTCCACGATGAGTTCGTCCTCTCTCACCTCCACTGGTGTTTATAAACAGTAGCTCTGACTGCTATATTATCTTTCACACGACAAGGAGCGTTCCGAACCCTCATACGTTGTCAGCACCATCACAGCACTATCCCATTGCATCTAGCTATTAATTTTTTTGTGAAGCAGTTTTTTCTCCTATTTTTTTTTAAATTGGCGGCTCGCTGAACTCCCCCTCCGATTTAACCGTAGGAGTTTTTTTACTGCTTCTTTTCTAGTTCACCGTTTTTGTTAAAAATTGTTGAATATTATTTTAAAAATGGCAAATCGTTCTGAATCGCATATGCCTACCATATTGTTCATTTCTGCTGTTAATATGGCTGCTCAAATAGTGCAGCAATTATCCACTTTGTATTTATTTATACCGCGCTACTAAGTTTGAAATGACGGGGCTCTCTGGGTCTTAAATACACAATTTATTTATTTATTTATATCCAATCTTCCCTGAGGCCCACGTATTTTGAATTGATGCATTCATAGATAAGTCGTAGTGGCAAGCTGTTAAACGTCATCCCAGGTGATAGCTAATTTCTGCATTGTGAAAACCGGTCTTGTGCACACAAACGAACCTCCTACAAGCTCCGCGCTCAGCATGGCCAACGACGGCTTAATTACATGCAATCCAGGCCATTCTCATCTTCCCCTTCCCTCCCCCATCCTCACTGTTGATTAACCATTTGTATCTTATCGCCACCCCTCCTCTTTTTAACACGGCTCACTGGTATGACGAAATGAACCTTATTGATTTTATGTCTTAGCTTGTACTCCGTTTCCCATATAAATTTACTGGCCCAATGAGAATTTATCGAAAGCACGCGTTTGCTCTCCAACTAGTCTTCTGAATCCTTTTATGGGAATTTTTGCAACTCTAAAGCAGTCCAAAGAAATAGATAAAAAATCTATTTCTTTTAAGCCTGTTAAAAAAACATCTGCCCATCCAAAACCTATGGTAAAGGAAAGTTCTTATGCACATATAGCCTCTTCAAGCGTACCTTAAACTCAGATAAAAGACATCGTATCTGCTGAAGCCAGTAAAGCAGTGGATGTTTTGTAAATTGTATATTTTGAAGGGTTACAGGCATTGCCCTTGATGACCCTATTAATGTATAACTATCATTGCATGTGTACAGTCAATATAAAAATGGTGTTCATTTAAAAATAATTGAGTTAAAGCATAAAATAACTTCAAATGCGTGTTCACAGCTAGAGGCAAAACATTGTAGAAGAAAAGTAGAAACCGAAAGATTTTAAAAGGCTTGTTTTTAAGTCATCATGATGTGAGAATCGTCTTTTTGCCAAATATGTTGTCATGAAGCCCTCTTTTAAATCAGAAATGCTGTCAGTCTTCACGTTCAGTCTTCACTAACGAGGAAAGGTTCCTTCGTCCCTCAGTGGATAACCCGCCGACTGCAAGCATAAGCCACATAGTATTCTCAGAATTTCTGATCCAAAAGGAATTAAAAGAACTAAAAGAGTCGAAATCCCCAGGACCAGACGAACTTCCACCCAAGCTTCTGAAAGAACTCGCCAATGAACTTTCCGCACCTCTGTCAGTGCTCTGTCAAAATTCCTTTGACTCCGGAACACTTCCTTTCGATTGGAAGCTTGCACATATAACTCCCTTGTACAAACGCGGTAGCCAGGCGTCAGTGACAAACTACAGGCCTATAAGCTTGACATGCATCCTTGGCAAGATTATGGAAAGGATCATCAAGAGCGAATTGGTGAAATTCCTAGAGACTCATAATTTGTTATCAAGTTGTCACCACGGGTACAGAAAAGGAAGATCATGCACAACGAATTTGCTGTATTCGCTCCAGAGGTGGATCCAAGCACTTGAAGATAGCCACGCGGTTCACATTGCCTTCATTGACTTTCAAAAGGCCTTCAATACTGTGCCGCACGAGAGACTGCTGTACAAGCTAGAACGAATTGGAATCAGAGGTAACCTCCTCAAGTGGATCAAAAACTTCCTCGTGGGTCGGCGCCCGGTTGTGTGCATCGGCCAAGAGAGGTCAAGTTCTGCTGCGGTCGAGAGTGGGGTTCCTCAGGGCTCAGTACTAGGGCCAATACTGTTTTTAATAAACGTGAACGATTGTGGCAGGAATCTCGACTGTGAAGCAGCAATGTTTGCTGATGACATTAAAATCTGGAATGTAATCCAGAGCCCTGCTGACGAAGATAAACTGCAGATCAACCTAACTCGGTTCGTGGAGTGGTCGAATCATTGGCTTTTGTGGTTTAACGTCGATAAGTGTACAATACTTCGCTTAGGCAACCCATCTGGATCTGCTGAAAGTAGAAGTAACTTTCTCAACGGTGAAGCCTTAAAAGACGTGGAAACCCAAAAGGGCCTTGGTGTGCTGACGACCACCACCTTAAAACCATCGTCTCACTGCTTGAAAGTGGTGGTGTTGCATGCCATCAGACGAGCCTTTTTGGATTTCGATGAAGATCTTTTCGCTAAGACGTTTGAAACATTCATTAGGCCGCATTTGGAATATGCTATGCACGCCTGGAAACCCTGGACAGTTCAAGATCAGAACTGCCTTGAAAGAGTCCAGAGGAAAGCCACCAAAATGGTTAGAAGTCAAAGCTCCTTGCCATATCCAACCCACCTAATGAATCTTAATCTGTTCCCTTTGAGTTATAGGCAAATGCGTGGTGATCTCCTGCAGACATTCCGCATTGTGAAGGGATTGGATTGTTGCCTGGAATTCTCGGACTTCTTTGAATTTGCCACCACGACCCATCTCCGAGGTCACCCATTGAAACTGCGTGTCCAGCAGGCGAGACTGGATGTGCGCAAGTTCTCCTTCTCTTTCAGAGTGGTTAAACCATGGAATGCCTCCCTGAAGACGTTGTGATGTCACCATCGCTGGAAAGCTTTAAAAGGAACCTTGACAATTTTATGTTCCGCAACGAGCCTGAGCGATGAGGAATTTATCTTAACCCTCGAGAGTCGTGCACCACTTGTCATATTTTATGACCGCATTTTCTATCTTTGCAACCCACACGGTTTCTCTGTATACCGCACTTAATTTTACGTTACAAATAGGGTACTCAAAGGCCCATGCCTATTTCCCTCAATAAATTGAATTGAATTGAATTGAATGTTCTAAACGCACGTCTGATCCAATGCATTGTACATGTTGCCCTCTGTACTGCTTTCTTACAGTGTTCTGAGGGCATCAAATTTGCAGTTGACCACTTCCCAGATCTTTGTGTGTTTCTCCCTCTTATGTGTAGGACCACGCACATTCAACTTAAAAAACCATCTAGCCGACCAGGCACTTAGTTTGTAGATATTCGACTGTAACCCTTTTGCGTCATCAGTGCACCTGACTTCAGTCCATATTTTTATGTCATCTGAGAACATGACAGCTTCACAATCTAGGTCATTGAGACATTCTTTAACGTAGATTACGAAGAATAGGGGGCCCAAAACAGAACCCTGTGGAACAGCACTTTCTCTTTTTGCCCATTCCGAGCTAGAGTTTACAACAACAACTCTCTGGACGCTGAAGGACAAAAAACTCTTGATCCAACTGAAAAGTTTTCCGCGAATTCCGACGTTCCAAATCGTCTGTAGAAGAAGCCCGTGTGGTACACTAGCAAAGGCCTTCTTAAAGTCAAAAAATACAACATCTACTGGATGACCCTTATCTGTGGCCTTTGTCCATTTCTCGTGTAACTGAAGGGCACTCGTGAGACAGGAACGTGTTGAATGGAAACCGTGTTGTATATCACATAGGATTTGGTTGTTTTCCAGATAGCGCATTAAATGCCTCTTGATAATACGTTCCATTATTTACACGCTATGCAAGTTAAACTGACAGGGTGGTAATTTTCACAGTCCAGTCGTGAAGCTCCTTTATAGATCGGGGCGATGAATGTACACTTCCATTCTTCCAGGAGTTTGCTTTCTTCAAAGGACTTTTGGAAAATGATGGACAGTGGTAAACACAGTTTATCAGTAAGTTCTCTAAGTGCGAATGCAGGAATTCTATCTGGCCCAGGCGACTTGGCAGGCTGTATACGAAGTAATTCGGTTCTAACTATGGTCGGTGAAAAGTCTAGGACTAGGTCGTCAGTTGTGGATGAGAAGGAGGTGGATGAGGAAGGAAAAAAGGATGGGTACAAATTGGTTGAAAAACTGGTGGAATAGCAGCGAAATTATTAGGCTCTCGGGTAAAGACGGTCTGAAAGAATTTTGAAAGAAGGGATGCTTTAACCTGGTCGTCGGTCTCCAGTTTTCCGTCTGCGGACCTTAGGGCAGGTATCATTTCCTGAATTGTCTTTGTACTCCGTATGTAGCCATATAGCATTTTGGGTTGTTCCAACGATTTTTGCAGTATATTTAGTTCGAACTTCCTCCGCAGCTTAGTAGCCTCACATTTACAAACGTTGCGTTGCTGCTTATATTCCCGTAAGTGAGCATCGGAGCCAGTTTGTCTGTAACGCCTCCAGAAGCGATTTCGTTTTTGGAAAGAGGCCTGCAAGTTTGAGTTTATCCACTTTGGGCGGTTTTTAATTCAAAAGACAACTTGGCGAGCATACGCGCTGCTTTCGATATCTTCTCTTCAGGCCAGTACAGTTATAGAGAAACGTTGGAACGCAGTAGACATTTAAAACATGAAATCGATAATGTTCGTCAATTTGTGTGGGTTATCTGTGGAACGTGCATAAGGGAAGGGTGATAAAAGACAATTTGATAGGCGGCAGTAAGTGTTTGGTAGAGCCGTTCTAGGAGAAGGGGGAGGACAGAGATGGCGCGGGGGATACATGCAGTTAAGCGGCCGTTGGCCAAGCTAAGCGAGTAGCTTGTACGAGGTTCTTTTGTGCGCACAAGACCGGCTTCTTCAACCTAATGGCAGTCGCTTCTGCTGCTGCTAGTAGACGTTGACCCAGTGGCTTGGGGTAGTTTGGTGGGACCTTATAAATTACACGGAAAGCTTCGCTGGGGTCCACACTATGCCCGGTGTCAACAAGATGTGCAAGGATGGCGCTTTTTATGCTCTTGACTTCCCCTTTGCTCAGCCATGCTGGGATGTGTTCTCCTGAAAGGACATTTGAGGTAAACATTCCTTTTTAATAATGAGCTCAATATCGCCCCATCTTTATTGATTCCAACATGTCGTTCTGTTTCCCAGGATATCTCTGACATTTGTCCTCTCATAAGTGAGTAGTCCCCCTTCCAAATGTTTCTTTCCCAAGAATCGGGTTAATTTGGTTTAGAAAACATTGAGTACTCGAAGCACAGCGTAATATGATCACTTGACCCTAATGGTGGTCAATACTGTAGGTCTAGCACATTGTCCTCATCTCGTGTAAAAATCAGGGCAAGACGGTTCGACTATTGAAATTCTCTCATCCGTGTTCCAAAGATGACGTTCTGACAGAGAGGTTTGTCTATTGCCCATTGCAGTATAATTCAGTATAAATAAGGGAGATAGGCAGAGCCTTTGAAAACCCTATTTACAGATAGACGCTAGCAAATTAGCAAACGTTACATTGCAATAGTCGTTTTAGCATATCGATCATTGCGTTCGACTAAATATATGTCCATCAAGTAAACATGCATCAAGTCTTCTTTTAAACATTTCAACGCTTTCAGCCTGAAAAACCGAAGTTGGCAGTTTGTTCCATTCTTCAATCACCCGTTGGGAAAAGAAGTTGGCCCGCACTTCATGTTTGGAGTGTTTTCTTTTCAGTTTGTATAGGTGACCTCGGAGACTTGTTATGTTTGCCAATTCAAAAAATTCGGCCATCTGAAGAGCACAATCAACTCCTCTGACAAGTTTGAAGACTAAGATCATATCCCCTCTGTATTGCCTATAAGAGAGAGGAAAAAATTTAAGTCTTGCTAGGCGGCCCTCATAGGGTAGACATTCCAATCTGCTGACTAGTATTGTCGCCCTCCGTTGAACTTTCTCCAGCAGAGCGTAGTCATGTTTTGTCCAAGGGTGCCACGCCTGAACGCAATATTCCAACACCAGTCGGATAAATGTTTCAAACACGCGCCCAAAAAGCTCTCCGTCAAACTTAACGAAGGACCTCCTGATTGCGCCTAAAATACACATAGCTTTCTTTGCGATATTCGCACAGTGCGACGATGGTTTGAGAGTTGGTGTTATCCATATACCCAAGTACCTTTAGAATATTAACCTCCTGGAGTTGGTGACCACCGATGAAGTACTGGTATTCAAAACTAATCATCCTTCTGGAACTAGACCGCAGTCGGATTATTTGGCATTTGTTAAGATTAAAGTTCAGCAGCCACTCATCACACCATGTTTGCAAGCGATCTAAGTTTTGTTGTAATTTCCGCGCATCCTCCGGTTTTTCGATCGAGTTCCATAGCTTCAGCTCGTCAGCGAACATTACTTTCTCGCATGTCAGACAATCCAGGCAGACGTTCACGTATATCAGAAACAAAATGAGACCCAGAACGGTGCCCTGCGGAACTCCACTGTGAACGGTTTCCAAGTGAGACTTGGCGTCTCCAATACAAACACGCTGGCGCCTGTCTGTAAGAAAGTCAGCCAACCATTTGAGTAGGTTGCCAGTCACACCCATTTGACGGAGCTTAAATATCACACGTTTGTGTTGAACCCTGTAAAAGGCTTTTCATAAGTCAATGTAGACCGCATCGACTGACAAACCTATTTCTTATGCTTTTGTCCAACTTTCCATGGATGTGAGCAGGTTTGTGAGGCAGGATCGACCACTTCGAAATCCATGTTGATATGAACTTAGCAAGTTATTTCTTCAAGATGCCTCATCAGTTCCGTTTTGATTATCTTCTCCATCATTTTGCAACAGATACTTGTGAGGCTGACTGGTCGGAAACTGTTTGGTGATGTCCGCTCTCCTCCTTTATAGATGGGGGTTATGTTGGCTATCTTCCACTCGTTAGGCAGAGCCCCCGCCTCCATCGAACTTTCAAATATCTTGGAGAGCGGAGAGGCCAGCTGGTCTGTGAGTTCATTGAGAACTTTTGCGGATATACCATCTGGGCAAGGTGATTTAGTGGGCTGTAGCTGTTTAAGAGTTTTTCTTACTGTGTCAATTGGGAACGACATCATGCTTATTTGTTTGTAGATTTGGCAGTACTGTAGTACAGTAATTTGTGGTTGAAGTTATCTGACATTCCCTGTGCAGTTCATGTTTTCCAGGAGCGTTAAAATCCCCAACAATAAGGACATCTTTCTTCTCGCTGGCTTTGCAGAGTTCCTTAAGGAGAATAAGATCCTGATCGGAAGTCTGATAAGGCGAACGGTACACAACCGATATCGTCAGTGGTCTGGAATACTTAGCACATCGCGCAATGGAATGTGTATGTCAGCAATAGTGGTCAGCTTGGGAGTGACATAAACTATGACTCCTCCTCCTCGACTTGGTCTATCTCTCTCCAGGTCATCGTGTGCAAAGGAACCACGTTTTTTTTTCTCCGGCTTGGACAGTTTGAAACCTGTGAACACTTCGCTTGTTCTAGTGAAACTGGAAGCCCTCGGCATCCGGCCTCCTCTCCTTGACTTCATTGGTTTCTTCTTGTCTAACCGCAGCCAGAAGGTCTTAGTAGGTAATAGCTATTCGACGCCTCAACCGATCACGAGTGGCGTTTTTCAAGGCACCGTTCTAGGTCCCCTTCTCTTCATTCTGTACAT